>JACMII010000032.1:0-65025 GCA_014805405.1 Bunonema sp. RGD898 | reverse complement strand
CGGCGCAGGAACAGGACGTGCCCTATGCGATCCTGCTGCTCGACACCGCCGCCCCCGCCGCCGTCCAGGAGCTCGGCCAGCTGCCCAAACGCAAGGACGCCAAGGCGGAGGCGCTCACCGTGCTGGCGCAGGAGCGCGGCGAGCTGCGCGTCCTCATCGGCTATGACAGCGTCAAGAATGGCGGCTTCGAGGAATACCGGCTGAAGTTGCCCTGATCGGGCCAGCGACGCGGTTCCCAGCCGGCACCGGACATGCCATGCGCTGGGCATGAGCTTCCTTGCCCGCCTTGATTCGATCGTCTCCCGCTATCTCGCCGAGGTCGCCGGCCCGCGCGAGCGGCTCGCGTTGCTGCGCTGGCAGATCGCCGAACGACATGCGCTTGACCGGCGCGAGACCATGCCGGGCCACGCCACCACCAGCGCCTTCGTGCTCTCGCCCGACCATGAGCAGGTGCTGCTGATCGACCATGTCGTGATCGGTCGCTGGCTCCAGCCCGGTGGCCATTACGAGCCGGCCGCGAGCTTCCATGGCTCGGCCCTGCGCGAGGCGGTGGAGGAGACAGGGGTCGCCGGCCCCATCCTGCATCGCTGGCACCGCAGCGAGGACCTGCCCTTCACGATCGACAGCCATGAGGTGCCGGGCAATCCGCGCCGGAGCGAGCCGCCGCATATCCATCACGACCTGCAATATCTCTTCATTGCCGATCCGGCCCTGCCGCTGGTCGCCCAGGAAGAGGAGGTCCACGCCGCAGCCTGGAAGCCCATCGCGGCGCTGGCCGAGATCGCACCGGTGGCGTTCGCGCGCCTGCGCAGCGTGAGCGTGCCCGGCTGAGCCGGCAGCTGCTGTTGCATCGCAGCAACAATACGCTGGTATAGCGCGGCGACCGAAGAGTCCATGTTGCGACTCATTCGCATTTACTCAAATGTGGCTTCGCCAACAGGATCGCCAGCCATGCTGAAGCCCGCCGCCGTCGCTCTCGTCGCAGCGAGCCTGCTCTCGCCTGCCTTTGCCGCCGACCTCCCCTCGCGCAAGGGCGCGCCGGCCGCACCACCGGTGCTCTCGGCCTGCAGCGAGAGCGAAGGCATCCCGACCGATGCCTTCGGTTTCACCACCGGCTCGGACGTCGCCGATGTCGGCTCCTTCGGGCCGAGCCTGACCTATAATGGCGGCTTCGGCGTCCGCGACGGCCGCCAGGCCGCGCATGGCCTGCAGCTCCAGGGCTCCTGCTGCATAAAGACCTCGAGGGTAGAGGAGAGTGGTCGTTTGGAAGCAGACGGCCTGCTGCTGCTGCAGCACCACCACCACCAGCAGCAGGCCGGTCATTTTGTCGCTGCTGAGCAGAACGCGGTGTTGACCGCGGGCCTCTCGAAACGGGTGGTGCGCTGTTCCGCACCCCGCTCCCCTCTTCACTGCTCCACCACAACAGAACAAGAGTAAGCAATCAATGAAGAAAGAGAAGGGGAGAGGGACCTGAAGAGTGCGGACGCACTGCCGCTCCTGCCAGAAGAGGACACCACCGACAACGAGGACGATCGTTTCTGGTGGGTCGGTGGCGGCTGCTGCTGCTGCTGCTGTACTGACGGCTCCCCTCCTTCTCCTGCTGCTGCTGCTGGCATATGTCCGGGCCGCGCAGCACAGACGGACAGAGGGGATTATCGATCGGAGAAGACGACGACGACGACGACGACCACAGAGAGGGCTACTGCCCAGAGGCTAGCACCAGCACCAGGTCATTTGCGCGTACGCAGCATGGGAGAGACGCAGGGAGAGAGGCGGCCAGAGAATCGAGCAGACAGCAGTAGAGGGGGAAGACTAGTACGCAAATTAGAGGACCCAGACGATCGATAGCAGCTGATGACTGACGGGTCTGGCGGTGCAGAAGATAGGGAGGGAGGTGAGATGAAGACGACGATGGGGAGAGAGACACACACACACACATCGACTGAGAGGGGAGGATATCAAGGGCGTCGTCTCTCTGGACCGGCGGCAGATAGCAGGAATGCGCCGTAGCAGATGCACAGCGGGTGGTCGCCGCGACGCAATCGGAAAGTAAACGAAGCGAAGGCGACGGAGACAAAAAGTCGAGCGCGCACGTCCAGCTGCTGCCAATGAAGGAGAAGAAGGGAAAAGCGGCTCTATTAATCACGGACGACCAAGAATGGAGAGAGATGGAGATCCGCCGCATGCAGCGAGAAGAAGAAGAAGAGAAGAAGGAGGAAGAAGCGAATTCTTTCGTCGCCATTCTTCTGCGCAACAAGTGCGCGTATCCATTCGATCTTGGATTACTGCATCGCGCAACTTGCTGCTACTTCTGCTGCTCCAGTTACACAACCAGACGAGTGTCTTCTTCGTCCCGAGAGTGAGGGGGGACGACGGAAACGCGCGTTTCCGCACACCTCTCTCCCGTCGTCTCGTGGCTGTCGCGGTCTGAGTGCGAGATTGGCCGGGATTAGCAGCGCAGACACCGGCCGGCGCACGCACCTATTCAGAGACGCACGCCAATTGGCCACCATCGGGAGGAAGACGACGAGCCTAGCATACCGTTCTATCTCTCTCTCTCCCTCTTCGCTCTAGTGAGGAAGCAGCAGGAAGAGCGTCAGGAGTTTGGGAATTCCGCTCTCGAGAGGAGACGTAAAGACGGAGGAGAAGGTGAGGAAGAAGCAGGAGATGTGCGATGGCTGGACAATGGCGCGAGCGAAACACTAATGGACATGTCTCTTTCTCGCCGTGTGGGTGGGTCGGTCTCTCTTGGACGGGAAGAAGAAGGATGAGGAGGAGAAGGAGGCGAAGAAGGCGAAGAAGAAGAAGACGGAGACGAAGAAGGAGGAGAGTGGGAAATTCAGTGCGCGCGCCCGTCCACCAGAAACAGAGCCTTCTTCATTCGGCGAGTGGCAGTGCATTGCGCGGAGAGAGAGTTATGATGATGAGGGAAGCGGGGGAGAGAGGAAGGGAACTCTGCTTGCAAACTCGACTCCTTTCCCAACCACTGAGGTTGACGGACGGGAGTGGTCTCTGGAGAGAGGGGAGGAGAGAAAGGGAACGTCTTCTTTTTCCCCTCAGCCTGTTTGGCGGGAGAAGAGAGAATGTGCGCCCCAAGTGGCGGTCGTCGCCCCTTTCTTCGCCTTCCTTTGGCCCTCTCTTTCGCAGCACCCCCACGCACACAGTCATCATCATCATGGTCGCCGTCGTCGTCGTCGTCGTCGCCGCCGTCGCTGCTTCTGTGCGCGGTCATTGAGAGAGAGAGAGACACACACGCCCGCCCTCCCCATAATAATGGCAGTTGTCATCGTCGAGACGCGTACGTTGGCTGCATGACTGGGTGCTGCGTGCGTACGTGTGCACACGTATACGTAGGACACAAAGCAAGTCGACCGCAGCGGGTGCACTGCGGCGACAACAGCCCTTTCCCATTCGGACAGTTCCGAGGTGTCTACGACACATGGTGGCTGTAAATGGAGGGAGGGGAAGGGCTGGGAAGGAGACAATGAGAGGAGGGATGTACAGCCAACCCAAGATCTTATCCATCTCGCTGGTCATAAATGGTTTGAACAGGAGTGGCGGCGGCGGCGGGGGCGGTGGCGACGACAACGACGACAAGAAGGGCAAAGATCGTGCTCCGGAGTGGGAGTGGGGGAAGTTTCCTTCAAAGCTGGAGGTGGACGAAATTGGCGAGCGCGGTGGACGGATGGATGGACGGACAGACAGACAGACTGCTGCTGCGGGGAAAGAAGGTTAACATATAGTACTCGAAAAATTCGCGACGCTGCGCCGCACCCTACTGGATGTTGCTGGTGGTAGTGGTGGCGGCGGTGGTGGCGCCGGTGGCAAGGTGAATGTGTATGTGCACCCAGCTGGAAGGAGAGGAGGGTTGTAGAATTGCAGCACTGGCACACTTGACACGTGTGCGCACGCACCGCGCGAGGAACGCTGCGTGCGTGCGCGTGTCGCGCGTCTCCATTGTTGGGGTGACGCTTGTTGTGGTGGCATCCGTGCGCGCGCACACACACAACATGCACACGCTCCACTTCTTCCGCCGCTCTCCCTCTCTATCCTTCATCTGTCCACCGGAAAGAGAGGAGGAAGCTGTTGGAGGACATATACGCACAGAGAGAAGCACTGTTGCTTGCGGTGAAGAAAGGGGAGGGGGAGAAGGAGGAGGCAAATTGGACGGAAAAGTGGAGGATTCCAAAAGGGTAGCGAGGGTGGCGAAGAAGACCACCGGCAGATGGTGGGAACGAGAGAGAGGGAGAGGGAGAGAGAATGCTAGGAGTAGACCCGGGCGAGAGAAACAGATAGATAATTAGCACCGTCGCACGTTCGCAGATGGGCGGTGGCGGCAGCGGCGGAGATGTGCAAGGTCAACCGAAGACTACAACCCCTCGCCAATACAACGATGCCCTTCCTCTCACATGCGTCTATTTGTGCGCTGTGCCCCAGAGGGAGAGAGAGCGCGAACACCAAGGGGGGATTTGTGCGCGCGCACGCGCATAATTAGCAGAGACCACCAACAGGATGTGTTGCGAACCGCGGGACGACCTCAATCCCAAACACTGACCGAAAGGGAGGGCTTTGTCTTGAGAGAGGGGGAGAGGGAGATGAGCTCCTCCACCTTGTCCACAAATTCGCCCAAACAGACGGGAGAGCAACAGGACTGCAAACATCGCAAGGACGATCTCAATTCGAGGGGACACACCGACAAACAACAATGACACACGAGGAAATGGACCGGAGAGGGGAGGAAGACAGAAGAGCAGCGTAGTTGACAGCTGCGCGCGCTGCACTGTGTGCGCGCGGTCTCTGGTTTGAAGGGAGACGGGTTTGTTTCGCCTCTCTTTCTCCCTCTGCCTGCCTACTCTTTCCCTCGGCTGTCCGGCCCCGTCTCCGTGCACTCAAATCCGGCCAGGCTGTGTTGTGAGAGCGGCGAGCGCTCCTCCACGACGCTGGGTCATTGCCGGCGGCAATTTCAAGCACAGACAGGTGTGTGTGTGTGTGCGTGCCCGACTGCACGGCAGTCTCCCCCTCTTGTCATGCAGAAAGAGAGGCAGGCGGACGGACAGACAGACAGGCGGAACGACGAAAGAGAGAAGGGGAGAAAGACGCTGAAAGGGAGAACGGACAGAAGCATGAAGGAGAAAGCGAGGGGAAGTCGTCCTTGAACGGTCGGAAGGAACAACACAGCGCGCAGACAGGGAAATGCGATTGAACGAATACATCGACCACGTTCGGCGAGGAAACAGGGATAGATGCGCGGTGGACGTGGTGACTCCCGAAATAGGAGAAAGAAGAGGGGGAGGGGGCGGCGGCGGCGGTGCGCGCGCATCATATGCTGGAGGGCGTTTGTCCCGAGACGTTTCAAGGAGAGAAGAAGGGCGGCTCGGTCCTTTTTCCCCTCCTCGACAAACAAGACGCGGCCATGTATAGGGGGCGCAAAGAGACGACGACGACGACCACTTGAAGAAGAGGGAGAGAGAGGAGACGGACCGATCGCAGAGATTCCAAGCACGGATTGACGGATGTGCAGGGGGAGGGAGACGCAGCTGCTAATTCGTGTCGGCAGCAGCAGCAGCAGAATCCGTTTTTCTCGGCGCCGCCTCTCGACGGAAAGGACGACACCGCAAGACGACTGACACACATTAGACCGACAGAGACCGAAGAGGGAATGCGTGCTGAATGTAGTGGGTGGGTGGGTCGTTGTCAGCAGCAGCAGCAGCAGCAGGAGCCGGTTTCCGCGCCCTCGAAAGGGAGGCAGAAGTCAACAGGAATAGAAGGGGAAATGAAAGAAAGAGAGAGGAAGAGGAGGAGGAGGCGGAGGAGGAAGCAAGGTCGGCAACCTCGCCACCGCCCAAGGTCGGAGGCGGCGTGGGATCCAATCTGTCAGCTACGCGTCTCTTCCCCGGTTTACCACCTCGACGGGCCGGTCGGTCAGCCATAGGAGCGGTCAGCGACAAGCACAAAGGGTGCACGACGAGGCGACGGGCGGTTCGATCTCTGGAGAGGAGGAGTGTCCTATTCCTCCCTCTCCTCACCCGGAGCAAGGCGACGCCGCCATGTGGCGACGCACTTGAGAACCATACAGTGCGCACGCGTGCGCGTGAACGTGCACGCCAATTTGAGCAGCAGCAGCAGCGACGGCACCAGTACACGACTGCAGCAGCAATGCATTCACAAGAGAGGAGGCGGTACAGCCAGCCGACAAGAGCCGATCGACCATGCTTCGGCCACGCCGCACGAGCATGCTCGCGATGGCTCGCCATTTCAAAGTGGAGACGAGCGAGCGAGAGGCAGAGAGAGAGCGCGCGCGCACACACGCACGCTGGAGGAGAAGCATTCCACACACGGGTTATGCAAATAGCGAGCACACACACATCCTAATGGAGAGAGAGAGACTACACGCAGCATTGAGCACGCCGCGCGCGCGATTCAAGATTCAATGCGAGACGACAACTACGACGACGACGACGACGACGACCTGCATGGATTGGGGACAATCCTGGCAGTACGAGACGAGGAAGCAGAGCAGAGCAGAGCAGCAGCTGCTGGCGGCCAGTTTACATTAGCATGTCGGACAACATAGCGACGTCTCGCGCACAGCAGCACTAGTAGTAGCCAGCGTGCACCTCAAATTTGATTGGTCTGCGAGGGGGAGGGGGCGGACGGAAGGGGGGGAGGAGGAAGACACACTACTGCTCGCCCAGGCAACTGACCAAGGAAGTGAGAGGGAGAGAGGAGAGATGCAAACATTGGCCACGGCAGCTATACGACGACACCTGCACGACGACTGGGAACAACACCCCGTCGAGACGGCCTTCCTGTCGACCAAACACAATCAGCGGGAATGCAAATCGATCGTCGACAGCGAAGGAACCGTTTTGCTCGGCGTCCGACAGCATTCGATGCAACGACGTCCGAGAGAGGGCGAGGCTTCCCGCGCCGCGTGCAACTGCCCGTCTACAAAGACTGCAGTTTACCCGATGGCCTGTCACGAGCGTCGTGGTGTCGTTCAGGGGCGGCGACCGCAGTGGTCACGGACTTGCACGCGCTTCTTTTCTTCTTCTCCTTTGCTGCTCTTTCGTGCTGGTGCCGCGGCCCTTGTCGTTCCGCGTGCGTCATACACCCACACACACACACGCAGATTCAACATCAGCTGACAAAACCCTCTTGTTCTCAGACTGACCTTGCTTCCGGTTCCCGCTGCATGCTACACTGCCGGGCATTTGTAGTCATCCTCATCACGACGCTCGAATGTTTGCAGGATAAAATACGTCGCCTATGAACTTATCTCACCGCCGCTCACTTTCCTCTCGCTAGTCTGCAGTCGTCTTTCGGACTCCTTTCTTCTGCTCTACCGCCACTACCGCTGTCGTCTGTAATTCCGGCTCGATCATGGATGTGGTGCACGTGTTCTTCGTCAATAAGGTGACGCAAAGCTTGTCTTCGGTTGATCATCTCGCACGATACAGGGTTACAAATTCGAAGTAGAGCTCGGCTTCGCGAACGAGCGTATCCGCCAGTTGCAGTCGGCGATTGCCGACCAGATCCGTATTCGAGTGTCCGATCAGGTGACTTGGTTACGGTCGTGTAGTGGAGACACAGCCGTGATGAAGGTGCTGATTGCGGCTGGCGGTCAGTCTCTGGATCCGGATCGGAAGATCAGCGAGTTTGGCGGCGCCGGCAACTCCACGACTCCCATCTTTCTGTTCGTGCGAACCGACAAGTGAGCTTCCTTTATTCGCATGTATGTATTCGGTCGAGCAGAGAGCCTGGCAGCGAACTGTCTACATCGCAACTGCTCGTCGACGTCCAGTCGAGCATCGACAGCATAAGCACAGAGGTACGCATGCCATCTTTTTATAAACTACCACTGAGAGTAGCAACCGATTTGTCGAATCACTCTTCCGGTCTTCACCGAGTGCCACTGATTCGTTTTGCGACACTCCAGCACGCTCACTGGTCCCAGCCTTGAAAATCACATCTCAAGATGAAAATCCCTACGTACCCGTGGAAGTATCCATCCACAAGTTCGTAGTCCTTGAACAGCACCCCGTCTTTGTCGCGTCCACAGTGAAAGAGAAGTTGGAGACAAGACCCTGATGGAGACACATCCTAGACGCAGCAGTGGAGTTGGCGGATTTATTTGACAACCTCGGTAGTGGGCTCCTCGAATTCCTGCGTCGTCGCCATTTTGCCCGTATCCAGCGGTTCGCAAGTGTTGAAACAATCGTCACTGAAATACTCCTCCTCGTCATCGTTCCGAATCACTCCGGCCGAAGGAAGATGAGATTGAGCCGACGATAATCCCATCCCCCCGATATACAGCTCCAGCAGTAGAATTAGGAGAATCTGCATTGCAAGAGCCAGAACACGTGGCACATGGAAGTCTGTTTTGTCTGTCCGCAGGGTTCTGACGCATCTCTTGGTTGCAGCTCGTCAACGTGCCGGGCAATGGCTCGGCCGATCTACCGCGGTGGATCAGCCTAAGCCGGTTCGTCTTGAAACGCGTTTGCTTTCAATGCCTTCCTCTTCCTCTTAGACCAGCCAAAAGCATCGCGGCCGGAGCATTTAGCACGTGCTACGCAGTGGTCAGCGATCACCACTTCATCAACCAAGTTTGACTCGCACGTTGTCTTTTTAAAGTGTGCTTGGCCAGGGCTGGCAAGCATTGGTTACCAATCTCGATGATTCGGTGACGCGACTTCAGCGAAGGGCCGTCCGTTCCCAGGAACATGCACAAAAGTGAACTCGTTCCGATTGGTGCAAGACAAGCGCTGCAGGGTGCCCCGAATGCGTGAAGCCGCCGAGGAGTTGTTCGTCAGCTTTGGCGGCGTCATCGAACAGCTACAGCGAATGCGTCTTCCCGGCTCGCTGGCACGCGGTCGATCGGGAAGCCCGGAGCAGTCACTCTACGATTGGATTTCCTCGGCCGACCAGCATTCGCTACTCGAGCATGTCGTCACTGAGACGAAATCGCATCTCACCAAGGTTTATCTCTCACATGTTAAAAATAGGCGAGGTACAGTTTGACTCGGCTGACGAAGTGCAACAGTTCATGGCGCAACTGGACTTTTTGGTTCGTGCACACCAGAACCAGGAGTTCCGCGACATTCGCGGCATCCAGAAACGACTCGCGCAACTGGAGAAGAGCCTGCAATCCCTCGAACGTAGCCACTTCCATGTCCGACAAATTCGCGCGCTTCTTCAGAGAAGCGGATAGCGGTGGACGAGCTGTTGGGACAACTGCAGAGCGTTGGCGCGGTCTCGCCGACCGCAACCGATCTGAACGAGCGAATGGGACGCGCAAAACAGTTGGTCGACGAGCTGGTGCGCGTCCTCGCCGAGGTGAGTGTCCCGGCTTGCGGTGGCGACACGGTGGACGACGGACTCGTTGTTAAGATGCGCCAGACGTCAGAGGTGTTCTTCAAGAGCAAGAACGAGCTGCTGAGCAACATCCGGACCCGTCTATCGGGCTGGATCCATCAGTCGTACGAGCGTCTGCACAAGCTGCACACGGCCGTGGTCGTGTTCGACGAGAAGTTCGACGGACTGCGCAGCCGACTCGACCTGGTTCGTCAGCTCAGAGAGACGCCGCTTCTCTTCACGCACGCCATCGCCGAGCTCATCCGACGCGCCAAGTTCCGACGAGAACTCAAGCAATGGTACAGCGCACAGCGAGAGCGCTGCACCACATTGGAGAGGGACGAGCGGAAGAAGAGAAAGGAGTTGACCGACCGACTGGAGAAGCACTTCCTGCGCATGCTGTTCGC
This sequence comes from Bunonema sp. RGD898, assembly GCA_014805405.1. Lineage (NCBI taxonomy): Eukaryota > Metazoa > Nematoda > Chromadorea > Rhabditida > Bunonematidae > Bunonema > Bunonema sp. RGD898. Next base: position 55,264 of record JACMII010000032.1, on the reverse strand, counting down.
CTCGCTGCTCGAGGACTTGCCGTCCATCTTCCCGGCCGAGACGCCCGCCATCGACGACGCGCTGCCCATCATCGATCAGACGTACATTGCCGACCTTCAAAAGGTGGGCGATCTGAGGCAGCGAAGCGAACGTCTCGCTCATCTAAGGCACTGAGCTCGGCCGCTCCTCCGTACATGAGCGAGCTGTTGACGATCGAATCGCCCCGCGTATGGGCCCGACTCGCCCTGCGCGATCCGGCCTGTAGTGCGTCCTCGTCCGATTTGGCATCGGCGGCAGCCATCGCCACCGGCAATCAGTCCGTGGGACGTGCACGCGGATTCTCGGTCTGCGACGAGGCGGTGGCACTCGGCTCGTCTCCCGGCTCTGCATCGCTCGCCGGAGGATTTGCGGCCACTCTCGGAATGATGTCTCACTCTCCGAGCGGTGGGCGTTTCCCGTCCACGGGATCCCTGTCGTCCGCCACGAATGCGGTCAGTCCACTCGCACATGAGGTACACCTGTTGTGTTGTTATTGGATTTCGTGCTCCGCTCTGTGGTCGTGTCATCGTTGTTTGCTAATCGTTCGCAACCGACTCGATTACAGGACCGAACACTGGTGCTGGACGACCTGGGCACGTACATTCCACCGCACAGTCTGCCCATCTCGATTCCGCCCCCGTCCATGTCGTCATCGGTTGCACCCACATCCACGGTCACCAGCACCACGATGTCGACGATGACGATGATGGCGAGAGGGAGCGGGCGCCGACTGGCTCGAGTCGAGTCGTCCGACGATGGCGGTGTCTCGCAGTCGCAGCGACTCTCCATGGGACACTTTCCGAACGACGAGCTCATCTCGCGATCGCAGACCGTCGAACGACTCCGACCCGTCGTCACCGAACTCGTGTCCATCAAGAGAGACATGCTCGAGGTCAGGGACGAGGTCCTCGACTGGCAACGACGACAGTTCAAGTCCAACAACGAGAAGATGACCGAGGCTGTGGCGCAAATGATGCAGGAGGCTATGCAAGAGCTGCGACAGAAGATGGAGACGGAACATCAGACCAAGGTCGACGACTTGGAGAGGATGCTCGACGAGGAGAGACGACTGTCTGCCGACAGAAAGCAGCGAATCGAGGAGTTGGAGCGGGAGTACTCCGAGTGCGAGAAGATAAACACTCGACTGGTGGTCGATGCCGAACTCGAGATGGATGCGCTCAGGGCCGAGAAGGATTCGGAGCTGCAAATGAAGTCGGTCGAGCTGCAGGGCGTTCAAGCCGAATTGGGCCGAGTGAAGACCGAGCTGGAGCGACTGCAGCTCGACCCCTCATCTCCGGACTTCCACAAACAAGCCATTCACGATGCGAGAAGCGAACTGGAGCGCGAATACAGGGTATGCACTTAGGGCTGCGTCGTTTTGGAATTGCTCTCCGAATTTTTGCCTTTATTTCGGAATTACGAAACAAGTCACTCCGTTCTGAAATAGCAACTACTTCTGTTTCCTTATTCGCTGAAACTGGTACTACTACAGCGCAAGGCCGAGCTGCTTGCTGCTGGACTACGCGCTAAGGAGGAAGAGCAACGTGAGAGATGGAAGAAGGAGGGCGAGGTCGAAGCAAGACGCAAATTGGCAGCCGCCAAACAGATCGAGCCCGAAGGTAACGCGACGAGTCCGCGTTTTATTGAGAATGTGATGATGTGATGTTCATTAGGTCGACAGCGTGTGTCGTCCAGTTCGCAAACAGATCTTGCCAGTGGCACGAACAGCCAACCGCCACCTTCATTGTCCAACGAATTGGAGGAGATTGAAACATCGATGGACAAGACGACGCAGTGCGAAAAGGAGGCGACAGTCGAGGAGGCGATCCAGACGAGTCACTGTAGCCTGGAGAAGGAAACGCAGACTGTGCACGAGGCGGCGGCGGCGGCGGCGGCGGAGGAGGAGGAGGAGGAGGAGGAGGGAGAAGCCAGAGCGACGAATCGACCGCCAGTGCGATTTGTGCTGCAGGAGCAGGCAGAAGAGGGGCTCGTGAGGACGACGACAGAGGAGGACATGACCCGCACCGTGCTCATGGATCAGTCCATGCTGAAGCTGCCCGCCATGCAGCAGTCGCAGATTGGCGGCGAGCAGGCTGAAGAGTGGGCGGCATGTTCGAGACTTATGGGATGGCGTAACGGTTTCAGAACGACCAGACGATCGTCCACCTACTCGTCTGCATCCTCTTCGTCGACCAACGAACTGCAACCTCCTCACGTGCCGGCGCAGTTCCCACCGAACGAAGACGAGACGACGACGACGACGGACGGCGTATCGGTGGCGGTGCAGACGCGCATCTCGCAGAGACACTTCCGATCGCTGGTCGCGGTCGCACCCCCATTCGAGGACGCCGTCGTGCTGGTGGTTTGGGAGGAAAAACATCGCGCATACGTCTTGTTCTGCGTTGCGGCCGGGTCCATTCACTTCGTCAAGGAGTCCTCCGTTCGACGCCTCGGTCTCCCGCTCCCACTCCCTGTGGAATCAAACAGACGGTCTGGATATAATGCGGATGGAGGGGAAGCGGCGTCGTATGCTCATTGCAGAAACTGGCTGTTGGCACGGTTCGTCCAGGAGGATCTGTGTCTGATTCGAAAGTCGGACAATCGCTACGGGTTGCCGGTCAATTCGCGTGTCTATCGCGCCGAGCTGCGTCCGCTCACGACCGACTTGCCGCCGCCGCCCATCGCTCCGCAGCAGCCGGTTCAGGAGGAAGGCCCAGAGGCACAAGAACCTGAGTCGTCCGCGCGCTGAACGCATGCTGGTCGACTTTGTATGTTTGTACAGTGCCAACACGCGCGATCATCATCATTGTTTCTCATCGTGTGTCGTTTCCCACAGCACATCTGGTCCTCGCCTTTCACAGAATACGGCAGCTGATTGTGAGTACGAGAATGTGGCAACAACGGACGACGATGATGATGACGAGCAAGCATGGCCGCGTGTTGTTTTGGGAACCGATCCCTGTCGCCCCTCCCCCTCTTTCGGGTCGTCTCTCGCCCGACTGCCATCCTCGTGTTCAGTTTTCGTCAGCCTCAGAATCGGAAGATGCGTGCCCTGTTCCTGACGTTTCTGATCTGTCTCTTCGCTCTGTACCATAGCAGCAGTGCTTTGAACAAGAAAGTCGGCAAGAAGCTGAAGACCACGACCGTTCCGACGACTCTGCCTTCGGTTGGTTTGCATCAAGCGTTGCGCGATCAGGTGAACTTGCAACAGGACGATGCGGTCGGCGAGGAAGATGATGGCGCGATCGAGGCGAGGACGAACGATTGGGAGACTGCGGCCGCAGGCGGCTCGGCTCAGTCGCAAGGTCGATCAGACGTCAAGCAACAGTTGGCGAACCTGGTCGACCAGCTCTCCGACATGGACAGTCGGATTCCCGGGGTGAGCGATCGGCGCTTGTGTTTGAATGAATCACACACGACAGTCCGGGTCGAAGCGGCCCCAGACGGCGTGCGTCCCGAAGCAGCAGGACCTGTGCTGCGAGAGCAAGACCAACAGCAAGACACTGGTCCAGTACTGGAGATGCAGCTACAACTGCGAACGATTCGAGCTCGAGCCCATCACCGCCGCCGCCGCCGCCGCCGCCGCCGCAATCAGCAGCGTCGACATGAATGACTCCTCTTCGAGCGGGGCCGCTCGATTGACGTCCGCCTGGATTCTCGGCTCCATGCTCGCCGGAGTGGCGGCCATCCTGGTTTGAGCATCACACATCTCGCACCCATATCGCATGATGATGATGATGAACATCTTCTAGTTGTGAGCGAGATTTCAGCATCTCTTTACGAGCAGTCTCATGACAACGATGACGGTGATGATGATGAAGAAGACGAAGAGAAGATGTTGTAGGGAGGAGAGACCGATGTGAGGGGGGGGGGTGGGTAAAGCAGCCCCGTGAGATCACAAAATTGCAGCAGACGATTGATAGTATGTGTTCGGCTTGAATTCGCGAGATGCACCCTCATCCTTACACCTCGGTGGCGACCTTGAGTGAGAATCGAGTGGCCAGGTTTCGAGGCTGCTCCGTGAGATTGAAGAAGGGCAAGGCCGTCACTTGGCACAGAAGTTGCACTGATCCGTCGTCGTTCTGACGATGCAGTGTGTCTCGGGGTGGTCGCATGCAAAACGGCGGCACTCACCTTGTTGTGGCATCTGAGCAGGAAACAGGCGCCGTCGTAGAGAGCCGAAGCGGCCGGCTCGTCAGTGACGATCGACCACTTGGACTCGAACGAGGACGATTCGGCCGACGACGAGGAGGAGGAGGATGCAGACGGCGGGGGTTGTCGGTCGTGGAGGAAGCGCTGCAGGAATGTGCGCGGGGACAGACGCAGGGCCAGACATCGTTCCACATGCGCCAACACTTCGTCCTGGGGATGGCGGTGCTGCGTCTTCGTCATCTGCAGTCATCGCGAGTTCATTTCGTCAATTCCTCGGACCCCCCCCCCTCCAACGCACCTTGACCCATTTGCTGAGCGGTCTCATGAGCCATGCATGTACGCTCTGCGCGGCCGCCCGGCTGTCCATGTGTTGTTGGCCGATCGGCTGCTGCTAAAGGCGTCTTATCGCATCAGCACCAGCACCACACCTTTCCCTTGGTGATACTGTTTCTGGGATTCGTGCCGACCGCCTGAAACTGCGAGAACGCGTCTTCGGCAGCCGCCATCAATCGATAGCGTCGTTTCCGCAATCGCTCCTCCCACTTGTAGTCGTTCTGCAGTGTGATGGGGGGAGTTTCCCTTCCACTAGAGCCACGTCTACCGACCTGGGCCATCTCGGCACTGGCAAAGTGCTTCCGTCTGGCGGCGGCCGTGAGCACAGCTCGAGCCGACTCCTCCGAGAGGAATGGGCCGCCTCCAGCGGCGCCGGACTCTCCGCCGGACTGTCCGTCGATGTCGTACAGCTTGAAGCCGGACGCCGCCGCCGCCGCTGCGCCGGAGTCGTCGCGTCGTCCATGTCGGACGCGATCGAAGACGGGCACGAACGACGAGAAGCGGGTCTCGTACTCGCGGAGCACGTCCACGGCCGCATCTTGCAGCGACTGCTGCCCCACGGAGATGACGTGCGTCTCTCCGTCCGGATGGCGAGTGATCGTGATCGTGTAGAGGGGACGCAGTCGACGCAACTCGATCACAACCACCGATATGTAGTGCACGTAGAGGAGACCGTCGAGCAGCGACACCGCAAAGGCCGTGATCTGGGTGTAGTCGCTGCAAGGATTATTCTTGTTTGCGCAAGAACGCACGGCGCTGCTGCTGACCGACCTTTCTCTCGGTAGCACGATTCGAACGACGTAGAAGAGGTGGTATGCGATGAGGACGAAGCAGACGAAGACGGCCACCATGGCGCGAGCGAAGAAGAGACGCGGCAGGTCGACGACCGATCGCCGCCAGTACATCGCCCAGAGTGCGGCCACCAGAAGGACCGTCTTCACGAAGACTTGCAGCATGACGCCCTGGCAATGCACCTAGAAAGGAGCGAGTGAGTTGAGGTAGCGAAAAGCGCGAGTCTCTCTCTCATACTCGACAGTCCGAGACGGTCCAGTCGATGTCGAGCAGTCGACTCGCCACGGCCGGCGCCGCGATCATGGCCGGCGCGGAGAGCAGTGCGAGCAGCGTGAGGAACGTGGCGAACAGTAGCCAGAGCAGACGCGAACAGCGACGGACTATCGGACGCGACGGCGGCGGAGACGACGTCTGAATCGTCAAGCGACGTGAGAGCTATCCCATCCCATTGATCGACGACGACGACGACGACAATGTCCGCCGGCAAGAAGACGAATGCCTACCTCACTGCTTCTCTCGTCTCGCATGGTGGTGAAGGCGAACGAGTGATGCGACGTGACTGCAGTGCTGTTCTCCCAGTCGTCGGCGGCAGCCGAGCGCATCTTCGGTCCGCCTTCGCTGGTCAGCGCCGAAAAGCGAGGCACCAAGAACGGAGAGGCCGACGAACCGCCGCCGCCACCCAGTTCCGAATGCGCATATCGATTTGAGCCTCCACCATGATGTTGCTGCTGCTGATGATGGCGAGACGATGGACCAGGAATGCCCGGCAGTCGGGCCACTCGATTGTCTATGCGCATCATTACTCACACGTCCATGATGAGGATGACGCCAGCCAGCCAGCCGGCAATGTTATTAGTACTGATGATGATACCGGAATGGAGAGGATGGTATCGTCCGGCTCGGCCGCCTCCTCCGCCCGGTGCAGACACCACCGACATGTTGGATGTCCGCGGGTGCTGCTGCTACTGCTGCAAGTAGCAGTATGTCGGTAGCTAGGGACGGAGACTGATGAGGGAGGGAGTAGGGGGAGAATCGAGTGGGGCTGCGGTCAGAAGAATGAGCAGAGACGCGCACGCGCAGAGGGAGAGCGGTCGCAGCAAAACAGATGTCTCTCGTTCCCCCCAGCGCACTCGTTAATGCACGAGTGAAGGGAGCGAGGGGGGATTCTCTGCTGGCCTGTCCTCGTTTCATCATCGTCCTATGTGTTAAAATGCATGAGCAAGGATTTCAGGTTGCGTCGGGCCAGTAAAGGCGAACAAATGGGAGACGGAATCGATGCGAACGCGGGTGCGCAAGCTTAGCAGTGACGAGGACGGACACTTGTGTATTGCTGCTGGCTGCTGCTGCTGCGGCTGCTGCTTCAGACCGCCTCTCCCCCGGGGAAATGAGATTCAGCCACTACTACTACCACATGAGCCCGAACCACCGCGCAAGCTAGCCCATTTTTCAAAGGCCTCCCCCCTCAACACAAGCCGGTTATGCATGAACAACGGTGGTTTGGGTGTAGGGACGAGCAGAGGCAGGTGCGCACCGAGGAGGGGGAGAGCGAACCATATGGATTCGAACGGCAATTCAGCAGTTTATGGAATGAGAACGGACAGGAGGGGAGAGGGCAAGCACGCGAGTGAGCAGACGGACAGCAGAGGAGGGGAGGGCGACCAGCAGCTTCTTGCCGATGGATTAGACGGACGGACGGGGGTGGGCTAGGCAGAATGGCGGCGGCCGGAACGAGGGTGAGACGCGTGCGCGCAGAGACACACCGCCAAGGCGGGAAGACAACGCGGGAAGGGAGACAGAGAGGGAGATGAAGAGGCAGCGGGAGAGGGACGACGAGAGAAGCAGACGCAGAAGGAGACCAGATGAGAAGGGGAGAGAGAGAGACTACTTTGATCTCGCCGCCATTCATCTTCCCGTCACCACAGCAAAGCCCATTCGCAATCTCAATAATTGTATGCCTCTGTTAGGACCTTTTCGATCTATTCGTATCGTTCCCTCTGTTGTGTGCCGTGAGCGGGCATGACGACGATTGCTTTTATTATTGTTGTCACCGTCGCGATATGACGACGGCGACGGCGACGACGGTGGTTCCCTCGTCAGCAGCTGAACGTGCGCGCGTCTCACGAGGTGTGTTTTCGAATGTCGTGCCGTCCGTGTGACGGACCGTCCATCTTTCTCCTCCTCCTCTCTCCCCTCTCTTCCTTTTGCCAGTCGATGGACGACAGTCTTCTTGCCAGCAGCAGCAGTGGCAGCAGCGACGACGGACTGTGGAGAGAGAAGTGGAGAGGGAGGACGAGTTTCTTGGAGAGAAGGCGCCTCTCTCTCTCTCCCTCCCTCTCTTCAGCACCCGGTCCTCGCCTACCCGCCTTCGTGTGGAATATATTGATTCGCGTGTCTGCCAGCCCCTCCTCCCCTCGCCGTGTGCACAGCTCACGGCGCTCTCTCGCCCTCCCGCATCGCTTTCTGACTGCAAAACAGCCAGCCAGCTGTCACTCTCACCTTTCTGCCATTTCCTTGTCTGTGCGCCTTCCCTAGAGCACGGACTCGTCGTTGTCATCGCTGTCGTCGTCGGCGTCGTTACACAGTCCGTGGTGGTTTCCTCCCTCTCCTCTTGTATGGCTGGAGTCTCGGCGGTGTTTCAAGAAGAAGAAGAAAAAGGCGGCGAGACAGCACGTGTATGCTCTCCTGTGCTGTAACAATTCCGTCTCTCGCTTCGGTTGAATGGCGACACACACACACACACGTAGGCATGCATTCATGCTCACCCCGTCCCTGCCTTTCCTCCTCCTCCTCCTCCTCCTCCTCCTCCTGCTCGTCTTCTCCTCCGCATTGACTCTTCTTTTTGTGTCTCTCCTCGCGTTCCCTCGTCACCTCTCCGGCACTGTCACCGACCAGTACACGACGAGCGAGATATGGTCATCATGAGCTGAGAGTGGCGCTCTGCTTTCCCGTCAACAACATGTTGTTTTGCAGAGCGAGGGGACGGTGCTGGCCGCAGGCACAAGAGGATCGGAGGGGTTGACAAACAAGCGGCAGTCGACAACAACGGATGAGGACGGTGAGTAGCCGCTGCAGCAAGAGACGGAAGGAGTCGGGCGTGCGCTCGTCGGGAGACCAGTAGAGAGGGAGCGAGTGGATGAGGATGGATGCACGTGAGGCGGTCCAGTTTGGCGACTTTGCTCGCATCAAGCAGCTCCTCGACTCGGGTATGTGCATGTGCCTCTTCTCCTTACGTAGAGTGATGTCGGAGTGATGGTTGTTCGCAGGCGAGGTGGACGCGAACTGGACGGACTCGGACGACTGCTCGCTCCTGCACTGGGCGAGCATCAACAACCGACTGCAGGTGGCCGAGTTGCTGATTGCGCGCGGCGCAAATGTGTCCGCCGTCGGAGGCGTGCTCGCTTCGACGCCTCTCCACTGGGCTGCCAGACAGGCATGGCTTCCTTGAAGGTTCGCGGCGGCGGATGACGATCGCCAGTCTCTAGGGTCATGTTCGAATGGTGGCACTGCTGCTGAAGCACCGAGCCGACATGCACAAGCGCGATGTTGAAGGTAGTGTGTGGTAGACGCGAGAGCAATGCGTAGAGAAACCGATGCAGGATTCACGGCTCTCCACGTTGCGACGCAGTTCTCGTGGACGGCAGTGGTCGCCTATCTCATTGCCAAGTAGGCGCTCGACTGACTTTCCAGCTCGAAACAATTCCCCGCTCAGAGGCCAGAGTGTGGATGCGCCGGACGAGTCGCAGATGACGCCTCTGATGTGGACCGCATACAAGGTGCACACGGCCGATCAGCTTCGGATTCTGCTCTCGCTCGGCGCGGACGTCAATCTCAGGGATGCTACCTACGGGAACACGCCCCTGCACTGGGCCACCGTGCATAGGAATCACATCGCCATCAGGATACTCTTGGCTGGTCGGTGCCCGAGCGTTCTCCTCTCCCTGCATGCGCTCTCTCGTCTCGTTTCAGCCGCTGCGGACCCGACCCAGACGAACGCCGAGAACGAGACGCCGCTCGACGTGGCACGTCGACTGGGCGACTCGGTGGCGCTCGCTCGACTCGAGGCGGCCGCCAAGAGAGACGGACATCTCTCGGCAGGATGCGGCGAACGACTCGTCTCCCGACCGGTAAGTCGTCGTCGTGCACCACTCATTCGCGAGATATGCTTCGTTTTCTCCCTGCAGCGATCGGCACGACGTCTTCTCTTCTGTCTGCCCTTCTTCCTGGTCTCGACGCTGGCCTTCCTGCTGTCGGACGCGTTCGGCCTCTCGGCTCCGGTTCGTCTGGCCATGCTCATCCTCGTCGGACTGGGCGTGCGCTCGCTGTTCGTGGGACGCGTCGATCCCAAGGAGGCCGCCTCTCTGCTTCCCGTCTCGACAGCGCTCGCTCTGAAGTCGGCACTCTTCCTGACCTGGTTCCTCTGTCTGCAGCCGATCGCCGTCTGGTGGATGCAGGTGGGAGAGCCGTGTGCCCCGTCCCTCCCCCCAACTCCAACGTGCAGATCACCTTCACGCTGTTGTTGTTCGTGGTGCCGATCCTGTACGGGCGGCTGCTCTTCTCGGATCCCGGCTTCGTCACTGCCTCGCATCAGGAGAAGTGCGCCACGATTGCGGGTGTCTGCGAATCCTCGTCGTCCTCCTCCTCTCTTTCCACTGCCTCCGACCCCCCTTCGCACCATCATCATCATCATCTCAGTCAAGCGACCAACTCAGGATGGCGTTCCGCTCGTCTTTGCCACGGCTGCGTCGTGCTCAAGACCAATGGGTAGGCTGGGGACCGTGCGGACTCGAGATCGTTGTGCGCACAGAATCTCGCACTGCTCCGAGTGCGGTCGGTGCGTCGCGGCCTACGATCACCACTGTCCCTGGATCGGTCGGTCATTTTGCGCCGCTCTCTCAATGCGTTCTCGCAGGTAACTGCGTCGGAGCACGCAATCGTACACTCTTCATCGGCTTCCTCGCGTCAGTCTGTCTCTCGGCCGCGCTCTTCACGCTCTCCGCACTAGACTGTACGAAATCTGGTTTGTTCTATCAACGCGCGCGTGCGTGGTGTTAAGACTGGACTGGGATGTGCGGCGCGGACGGTGGCCAGGATCTGTTGACGCCCATTCTACACTGTTTTCCCTGGCTTACATTTTGCGCACTACTCTCGCTGGCGGCCTTCTTTTGGACTCTGGCCATTGGCGTGCATCAACTCGTCAAGCATTCCAGGTTTGCAGGTGAAGCACACGCGAGAAACGGGTGCCGCAAGTTTAGAAACGAGAAAGAACAACACTCGACGGCGAGCGCGTCGACTGCCCACTCGAGTTTCATGAAGGGGCAGCGCTACAGTTTTAGGAATCCCTTTAGGTTGGCCATCTCCTTTGCCAATTCTCAATTCGCAGAAGTCGGCTGTGTCGTTGCGTGCGCGTCCTGTTCTGCAGCTGTTGCGTCGGATCCTCGCCGTCGACAGCCTCGCGTACAAACCTCACGTCCGACGTCTGATTCATCCGTCCGACGAAGCAGTAGCGAAAGAAACAGCAAAGATAGGTTCGACCGACCATACGAGGTATCGTCGTTATCTCATCGTCACAATGCCGCACCCACCAATCTGTACATGGTTTTACGCCACCACATTGCACCCTCCCTACTTCTTTCGCCCTTTCCCGTTGTTGAGTTGCGTCACAACAACAGCAGAAATCACATAACAACGCAAAGGAAACACGGTGGCCATTCTCGACGACGAGCTAGGCGAACACGGAAGACAGAGCGACCGACAGATAGACAGACAATGTGTGCATGATGAGTCCTCTTCATCGTCGTCGGATCCTTCTTTGCAGTTGAGCATGAAGTCTGGAAGACTGGTGAGAGTAATATGCGCGGACCGAGAGGAAGCGTGAGATGATCACTGAGACACGTAATCTGCCAGAGATTGATCTCTATTACTGTGCTTGATTTCGATGTGACAGTCCTGGTGACGACGAAGCGGCTCAGGTAGCAGACCGGACATTTGGCTGTTTTGAAAAATGAAAGGAGGGGAAGAGACGGGGAATGAGATGTGCGCGTGGGTGGGCGTGCAGCAGATGCACCAGCAGCAGCAGCGGAAACGGCAAAAGAAGAATACAGACCATGTTCGTGTACCCAGTGTGGAAGCTAGACAAAGGTGGGCGGCGGCGCGGACGAGCAACAGGAGGAGGACGAGCTGAGGAGCTGAGATCGACGACGCCCGGACGGGTCCTTGCCGATCACGCCGTCCACGTGGAATGCCGACGAGAAGTGCTCGTCCGACTCCTCCGAGCACGCGTCATCCGACATCCGGCCTTGCACCATCTGATTGCGGGGCGTCTGGGGCCGACGTGGAAGTGGAATGCGTACCCGGTCTCTCATGGTGGCGGCCAGCTGGTGAAAGGCCTCCTCGCAGTGGATGCCCGTTTTGGCGGACACTTCGAAGAGGGAAACGCCCAGCTTGCTGGCCAGTCGTTCGGCTCGTTCGAAGGGAACCTCAAATGCTCCCCGTTGTCTGCTGATGGATGCACGGCTATGATTCGTCGTCACTCGCTCCCGCACATTACAGCGCACTGCTCTCCGCTCTCTCGCGTAGATCTGACCCACACACAGAGAGACGGACGAACGGACGGGCGGACACTTCACACTTAAAGTCTCGCACACCTTGTCACACGGATTCTTATCTCAACAGCGTCGTTCGGAGACGAGAGACCACCGCGTTCACTCGCACGGAGATATCAATGTATCGAAAGAGACGTACTGTCCGTTGGTCGTCGAGATCGGCCTTGTTGGCAACAAGCATTGTGACCGCATTCCGAGGCGCATTCTCGTTCACCTGCTTCAGCCAGTACTCCAGGTTCTCGAACGACTGCAAAAGACGATGCACACCATTCTTGGCTACATTCAAACGCCACCACCTTTTCGTTGGTCAAGTCGTAGACACACATCACGCCGTGAGCAGCGTGATAGTACGAATTATAGATGGTCCTGAACGAACGGAGATACTACACGAGTAAATGACCCTGGCAACAGACCTATAACGCTCCATGCCAGCCGTATCCCAGAGTTCGAGTCGGATTCGATCACGCCCCAGCTTGATGGTCTTCAGCTTGAAGTCGACCCCGAGCGTGGAGAGATGGTCGGTGCGAAAGCTGCAATTATCGGATTTGCATACGCTCGGGGACCGCGGGATTACTTGTTCTCGGCGAAGCGCAGCAGAATGCAGGATTTGCCGCAGTTGTGATCGCCGACCACGACAATCTTGAAGAGATAGTTGTACTGCGAGTTGAGCGACGATGCAGCAGCGGTCGTCGATGCGGTTGCAGTCCCATTCCCGTTGAGATATGGCGGCTGTCCGTTCGAGTATGGCGTCGAATTGAACGCCGTCGACTGCGACTGGACGGCGGTCGTCGTCGGCTGGTAGAGCTGACTGTTGCGGTTGTGCTGCAGCGTCATCTTGGCGTAGTCCGCATTCTAGTGCTTCCGATGAGATAAGCCCTCCTTCTCCTCGTCCTGCATGCATAATCATTTTTCCGGCAGTCAGCAGAGAGGAGAAGGGAAAAAGAGGGCGGCGTGCAGCAAGGACCGGACCGCGGGGGATTGGGGGTAATTTGTGGGGAAGGGGAGGAAGGGAAGGAAGGAGAAGCAGAACAAGAATGCCTCGCGCTCTTCCTCGTCCTGCAGCAGCGGCGGCGGTCACTACGAGTCTGTCCCCCTCGCGGCGGCAAGAGGGAGGGGAAGACGGCGAGGGGAGAAGAGGGGTTAGGATGGCCGTCGCTGCCGCCACGCCGCCGTCGAGCAGCAGCCGCCGCCGCCGCACCGCGACCGCAATCGATGTTGTTCGTCTCTCCTTCCCCTTCGCCCTCCTCGCACTCTTCCTCTCTCCTCTCCGTGCTCCTCTCTGTTTGACGAGAACAACAACACGGACGTCGGTCTATTTACATACATATGCGCGCAGCACTCGGCATTGATTTCATCGTATCGAGAGCAGTCACTAGTGCACACACGTGCACTTGATCAGTGAAGGGGGGAGAGAAGGTAAATGACAACACAGAACAGGGGCAGGAGGCCGGCCAGTTGTAGCGGTTGAGTGGAGACGAACAGAGAGACAGAGAGAAGAAGACAGACAGACGTGCGCATTCGCAGCCACACCCTCCCCCCGCCTTCCTTCCTTTTCTGTCCTCTTCACCAGTACAGCGCACGACGGTTGGGAATTGAGCACAGACGCGTTGCGGTCTGAGTCAGACGGTGGGAGAGGGAGGGAGCTGTTTAGGTGAGGGGCCAGAGAGCTCTCACAAAAAGGGCGAGCAGCTCCATCCATACAGCAGGCGGGAAGGAGAGGCAGGGAGAGGAAGGGAACGCCACCCGTCTGGGGGGCGGTCGTACAGTTCGCGCTCATCGATCGCGCACCCATCCTTATCAAAGGATGGGAGGCTCGATTGGGGTGGATAGGGATGGGGATGGGGATGATGATGATGATGATGATGATGATGATAGGTGACTGCGGCCAAGGAGAAGGCAGTCTCACTCCGTACGCTCTCCACTCGCGTTGGTACACATTACCACGCACGTTATTTTCTTCGCCGTCTTTTCCCATCAAGGTCATCGAGAGAAACGAACAACCAACCAGCAGCGGGGAGAGAGCTCCAGTCAGTCGGTTCCTCGCACACAATTCACTCACTCCCGGTTGTTGTCTTCCCGTGCGTAGTCGAAAATGGGCAAACCGATCGGTTCGCTGGACGTAGTCGCCGCTGAGGAGCACGACCACGAGACGGCACGCGAGTATCGATGCTGCTGTGAACTGCTTCACGCCCGGGTACGAGCGAGATGAGAAGGTATAATGAATGGAGGATGAGACATAGAATGGGATTCGCGTCTTCGCCGCCATCACCTTGCTGATCAATGGAGTGTTGGTGCTTATTGGATTGCTTGTCATTGGGACAACCACTCTAATACCATACAACGTCACACCGACTCACGTCGATCAGCTGTCCAGTCGATTCGGCGCCCCGCGCGCAAGTGGCATCTCTCCTGAAAGTATGCTCCACACGCTGCGTGTGATGACCACGGTCGCGACATGTATCTCCATCGCTTGTTCGTCACTCATTTTCTCTTTCCCTGTCTCTCTTCAGCAACAATAATCCATTCAGGGCCCTTGATGGAGTTCATCTTCGCGTTGCTCGTCTTTTTCGGCGTAGCACGTCGCAAGAGCGGCCTAATCATTCCGTACATGGCCGATCAGGTGAGCAGACTCGGACCGTTTCGCGAACTGCATTCCACATAGCTGCTGTCCTTCTTGATCTCGTCCGCTCTCGCGGTGGCCACTTTGTTCGCTCTGTTCTATTTCATGGACACTGGCCTAGTCGTCGGTTTGTCTTTATCATCGCATGACAACCTCTCTCTTCCCATTCCAGCATTTCTTCTCGGACTGATCTACTTTGCGCTCTGTGCCGCGTACACAGGGCTCGCAGCCTGGACTGCTTGGAAGACGATCCGTTGGGTGAGACATGTCAAGTCGTGTGAAGGAAATCGGATTCGCATGTCTACGATCATGACACCGCCCGTCCTAACCTACCATAAACAGTAACCACAACGAGTAATCTTAATCATGCCATAAAACACGTGCACGTACGATAAATCATGAACGAAATAAATATCGAAGTTTGGAATCGAGAACTACAGTATTCACCGAGCCCAGGATGTGAAAATGCGCCAACTACCCCTGATTCATCGGTAACACTGCTGGAATTTTCACTTCCTTTCGCTGGCACCAAAATGTTTGAGTCTCTCGCAAAAAACGCTATACATCAAAGGGTGGGGGGTTCAATTGGGATAACGATGATGATGATGATGCTGATGGATGGCTGTGGCCAAGGAGAAGACAGTCTCACTCCGTACGCTCTCCACTCGCGTTGGTACACATTACCACGCACGTTATTTTCTTCGCCGTCTTTTCCCATCAAGGTCGTTGAAAGAAACGAACAACCAACCAGCAGCGGGGAGAGAGAGCACCCGTCAGTTGGGTTTCTCGCACACAATTCATTTGCGTCGGTGTACACTCACTCCCGGTTGTTGTCCGGCCGTGCGTAGTCGAAAATGTACAATCCGATCGATTCGCTGGACGTAGCCGCCGCTGAGGAGCACCACCACGAGACGGCACGCGAGTATCGATGCTGCTGTGGACTGCTTCACGCCCGGGTACGAGTGAGATGAGAAGGCATAATGAATGGAGGATGAGACATAGGATGGGATTCGCGTCTTTGCCGCCATCACCATGCTGATCGCTGGAATACAGATACTTATGGGAGTTTTGGGCATTGGGGCAACCGCTCTAATACCATACAAAGTCACATCGGGCCACATCGACCAACTATCCAGTCGACTCGGCGCCTCGCACGCAAGCAGCAGCGCTCTTGAAAAAGACGACCGTGTGCTCTACACACTGGGCGTGATGACCACGGTCGTGACAAGTATCTCCATCATCTGTTCGTCACTCATTTTCTCTTCTCCCGTCCCTCTTCAGCAAAATCATCCATTTAGTCCCCTTGGTGGAGTTCACCTTCGCATTGCTCGTCTTCTTCGGCGTAGCACGTCGCAAGAGCTGGCTAATCGTTCCGTACATGGCTGATCAGGTGAACTGGCTCGGACCGTTTCGCAAACTGCATTCCACATAGCTGCTGTCCTTCTTGATCTCGTCCGCTCTCGTGGTGGCCACTCTGTTCGCTCTGTTCTATTTCATGGACACTGGCCTAGTCGTCGGTTTGTCTTTATCATCGCATGACGACCCCCCTCTTCCCATTCCAGCATTTCTTCTCGGACTGATCTACTTTGGGCTCTATGCTGCGTACACAGGAATCACAGCCTGGACCGCTTGGAAGACGATCCGTTGGGTGAGACATGTCAAGTTGTGTGAAGGAAATCGGATTCGCATGTCTACGATCATGACACCGGCCGCTCCAATCTACTACAAGCAGTAGGCACGACGAACAGCCTCAATCAATGCCACAAAACACGTACACGTACGATAAATCATGAACGAAATAAATATCGAAGTTTGGAATCGAGAACTACCGTATTCACCGAGCCCAGGATGTAAAAATACCCCCAACAACCCTGGTTCAATGATAGCATTGCTGGAATGTTCACTTCCTTCCGCTGGCACAAAGATGTTTGAGTCTCTCGCAAAAAGCGCTATATATTAAAGGGTGAGGGCTCGATTGGGGTGGATGGAGATGATGTGATGATGGGTGACTGCGGCCAAGAGGAGATAGTCTAACTCCGTTCACTCTCCATTCTCGTTGGCACCAATTACCACGCACGTCATCTTCTTCGCCTTCCCCACCAAGGTCGTCGAGAGAAACGAACAACCAACCAGCAGCGGGCAGAGAGAGAGAGCGAGCTCCGGTCGATCGATTCCTCGCACACAATTCACTCACGTCAGTGTGCACTCCCGGTTGTTGTCCGCCCGTGCGTAGTCGAGAATGGGCAATCCGATCGGTTCGCTGCACGTAGTCGCACCCGAGGAGCATGACCACGAGACAGCACGCGAGTATCGATGCTGTCGTGGACTGCTTCACGCCCGGGTACGGGCGAGATGAAGAGACATGATGAATGGAGGATGGAGCCTAGGATGGAGTTCGCGTCTTCGCTGCTATCACCTTGCTGATCGCTGGAGCGTGGATGCTTATTGGATTGTTTTTCATTACGACCGTCGCTTTAACGTCATACAACGTCACATTGGCTCACGTCGACCAGCTGTCCAGTTGGCTCGGCGCCCCGCACACAAGTGGCAGCTCTCTTGAAGAAGACAATCATATGCGCTACATGGTGCACGTGATAGTCATAGCCGTGGCAGCCGTCTTCATCGTTTGTTCGTCACTTATTTGCCCTTCCCTCGTCCCTCTTCAGTAATAATTATTCATTCAGGGTATTTGGTGGAGTTCATCTTCGCGTTGCTCGTCTTCTTCGGCGTAGCACGTCGCAAGAGCCGGCTAATCATTCCGTACATGGCCGATCAGGTGAGCAGACTCGGACCGTTTCGCGAACTGCACTCCACACAGCTGCTGTCCTGCTTGATCACGTCCGCTCTCGCGGTGTTCTCTATGGTCTTTTACAGAGGCACCACCACCCTAACCGGTCGGTTTATCTTTATCATCGTGCCGCAACCTTCCTCTTCTCATCCCAGCAATGCGTGGCGCATTGATCTACCTTGGGCTCTATGCTGCGTATACAGGAATCGCAGCCTGGACCGCTTGGAAGGCGATCCGTTGGGTGAGACATGTCAAGTCGTGTGAAGGCAATCCGATTCGCATGCCTACGGTCATGATACTGCCCGTCCCAGCCTACTATAAACAGTAGTCACTTGTGGCCGACGATGATGATGAGCAATCTCAATCATACCACAAAACACGTATACATACGTCTACTAGGTCATCATAGATCGATTCACAAAACGAAGATGCGCATCGGAGTATCGCGAAACGAACAATGCGACGATTGACTGATGACCATGAAATGCCTAATCAAGGAAGACGAGCAGCGCGGAGCGGAAAACTGGTTGAACTTGATACTGATAAGAGCCACTAGCGAACATAAGATCAACTGGAACGATGAGGTTGTGAAAGACTTGTACGGTCGGCAGAATATTTGCCAAATCATTCAAAATACCTTGGCTGCAACTACTAAACATCGACTCACGTCAAGACTACAAGAAAACTCGGAAGTATGAGGGCTATCAATACCCAAATCGGACCCGAGCTGGACATAGAGCCGCAGTCCACAGACGGCCAGTCAAAGGACTGCGGACCCTCAGCAAGGAAAACACCGAAGCGCCTATGTCTGCCATGCACATTGTGAATAGTATTCGGCTGGACATGATTTA
Organism: Bunonema sp. RGD898; assembly: GCA_014805405.1. Classification (NCBI taxonomy): domain Eukaryota; kingdom Metazoa; phylum Nematoda; class Chromadorea; order Rhabditida; family Bunonematidae; genus Bunonema; species Bunonema sp. RGD898. Next base: position 37,107 of record JACMII010000032.1, on the reverse strand, counting down.
GTTGCCTTGACGATTGTGTCGAGGTGGACCCTGCCGGAAAAGAGAAGTGCTGAATGATCCACTGGACTCAAACGCATTTCTCATTGAACTCTACGATGAAGAAGCAGTTGAGAAGAAAGTGACACATCAGCAAGCTGTCAAACGGATGAAAAATGCTAGAACGATTGGGAAAAAGAAGCGATTCACACGTATTCTCCATCCAGACCAGATTATGGCAAAAGATAGGGGGCTCGATTGGGGTGGGTGGAGATGATGTGATGATGGGTGACTGCGGCCAAGGAGGAGACAGTCTCGCTCCGTACGCTTTCCACTCGTTGACACCCATTACTACGCACGCCATCTTCTTCTTCGCCGTCTTCTCCCATCAAGGTCGTCGAGAGAAACGAACAACCAACCAGCAGTGGGCGGAGAGAGAGAGCGAGCTCCAGTCAGTCGATTCCTCGCACACAATTCACTCACGTCGGTGTGCACTCACTCCCGGTTGTTGTCCACCCGTGCGTAGTCGAAAATGGGCAATCCGATCGGTTCGCTGGACGTAGTCGCCGCTGAGGAGCACGACCACGAAACGGCAAGCGAGTATCGATGCTGCTGTGAATGGCTTCACGTTCGGGTACGAGCGAGATGAGGAGGTATAATGAATGGAGGATGAGACATAGGATGGGATTCGCGTCTTCGCCTCCATCACCTTGCTGGTCGCTGGGCTGTGGTTGTGTGTTGGATTGTTTACCCTTGGGGCAGTCGCTCTGATGCCAAACAACGTCACATCGAGTCACATCGACCAGCTGTCCAGTCGGTTCGACGCCTCGCACGCAAGTAGCATCTCTCCTGAAAGTATGCTCAACACACTGCGCGTGATGATCGCGATCGTGGCAGCCATCTTCACCGTTTGTTCGTCACTTATTTGGCCTTCCCCCGCCCCTCTTCAGAAATAATTATCCATTTAGTGCCCTTAGTGGAGTTCATCTTTGCGTTGCTCGTCTTCTTCGGCGTAGCACGTCGCAAGAGCTGGCTAATCATTCCGTACATGGCCGATCAGGTGAGCTGACTCGGACCGTTTCGCGAACTGCATCCCACACAGTTGCTGTCCTGCTTACTCTTGTCCACTCTTGCGGTGCTCGAACTGGTCGCTTTGTTCTTCTCCGACGGCCCTGCCCGAGTCGGTCGGTTTGTTTTTATCATCGCGCTGCAACCTTCTTCTCCCCATTCCAGCATTCCTTCTCGGACTGATCTACTTTGGGCTCTATGCTGCGTACACAGGACTCGCAGCCTGGACCGCTTGGAAGGCGATCCGCTGGGCGAAGCATGTCAAGTCGTGTGAAGGCAATCCGATTCGCATGTCTACGATCATGACACCGACCGCTCCAATCTACTACAAGCAATAGTCACAACGAGTAACCTTAATCATGCCACAAAACACGTGCATGTACGATAAATCATGAACAAAATAGCAACAGCTGTCCCTTCATCCACTAGCCCGTACCATCGTCCGGCCGGCTCTCCTGCTTCCTTATCACTTCCGCTGCATTGCGCGCTCTCTCTTGTCGATGCTATTTTCTGCACAGGCTTTCACGTCCACGCGAAATGAAAAATCTACAACATTCTCTGGTTCTCGCAAAACTGTCTGTACAGACTGCTCACATATATGTGGCACTGTAGTGCAGCGTGGCCTGCGACATTATCACAGACAGCTGGGTCCTTTTTCACATCCTAGGCTCGGTGAATATTACAGCTCTCGGTTCCAAACTTCGATATTTCTACACTACTCGACGAGCTGAACGAGCCGAGCATTCCAAAAACACACCACAAGCATTTCAGGATACCTCACGCTTAGACTCCAGCGTTGTTTTCCCTAAGGGATTAAAATACGAAACACATAGGAAAACACGGACAGTCGGGCTAAGTTTGCTGATTTTGCATTCAATACAAGGAACATGTAGGAATGACCGTCGAAAGACGACGAGACACGCTCTAAATATTTCATGACGATTTTCGGAAAAACGCCCTACTAAGGTTTTTGTATTCACTAAAGATTTATGGCCACGCCGAACACAATGGCAAGTTCGACTGAAGCTTGCCGTGAAAAAGCGCGAAAGCCGCAATCTGTTTTGGAACGTCGATATGTAAATTCGGTTCGTAATCTGCAGCCGATCTTCCCAGCCCAGAAATGTTCCGCTCGTCGAGTTGTGCAAGAATATCGAAGTTTGAAATCGATAACTGCAGTATTCACCAAGCCCAGGATGCGAAAATGCCCCAGCTACCCCTGATTCATTGGTAACACTGCTGAAATTTTCACTTCCTTTCGCTGATACCAAAAATGTTGACTCTCTTGCGGAAAGCGCTATATATCAAAGGGTGAGGGGGGGCTCGATTGGGGTGAGAATGATGATGATGCTGATGGGTGATTGCGGCCAAGGAGAAGATAGTCTAACTCCGTTCACTCTCCATTCTCGTTGGTGCCAATTACTATGCACGTCATCTTCTTCTTCGCCTTCTTCGCCGTCTTTTCCTATCAAGGTTGTCAAGAGAAACGGACAACCAACCAGCAGCGAGCAGAGAGAGAGAGAGAGCTTCAGTCAGTCGGTTCCTCGCACACAATTCACTCACGTCAGTGCGCACTCCCGATTGTTGTCCGTCCGTGCGTAGTCGAGAATGGGTAATCCGATCGGTTCGCTGGACGTAGTCGCCGCCACCGTCGCCGCCGCCGAGGAACACGACCACGAGACGGCGCGCGAGTATCGATGCTGCTGTGGACTGCTTCACGTCCGGGTACGAGCGGAATGAGGAGGTATAATGAATGGAGGATGGAGCCTAGGATGGGATTCGCGTCTTCGCCGCCATCACCTTGCTGATCGTTGGAGTACAGATTCTCATTGGATTGTTTGCCATTGGGGCAGTCGCTCTAATACCATACAACGTCATACCGACTCATGTCGATCAGCTGTCCAGTCGATTCGGCGCCCCGCACGCAAGTAGCATCTCTCCTGAAAGTATGCTCGACATACTGCGCGTGATGACTACGATCATGACAAGTATCTCCATCGCTTGTTCGTCACTCATTTTCCCTTCCCCCGTCCCTCTTCAGTAAAAATCATCCATTTAGTGCCCTTGGTGGAGTTCATCTTCGCGTTGCTCATCTTTTTCGGCGTAGCACGTCGCAAGAGCGGTCTAATCATTCCGTACATGGCCAGTCGGGTGAGCAGACTCGGATTGTTTCGCGAACTGCATTCCACAGTTGTTGTCCTGTTTGATCTCGTTCGCTCTCGCGGTGGCCACTCTGTCCGTTCTGCCCCTTTTCATGGACACTGGCCTAGTCGTCGGTTTGTCTTTATCATCGCATGACGACCCCCTCTTCCCATTCCAGCATTCCTTCTCGGACTGATCTACTTTGTGATCTATGCTGCGTACACAGGAATCACAGCCTGGACCGCTTGGAAGACGATCCGTTGGGTGAGACATGTCAAGTTGTGTGAAGGAAATCGGATTCGCATGTCTACGATCATGACACCGGCCGCTCCAATCTACTACAAGCAGTAGGCACGACGAACAGCCTCAATCAATGCCACAAAACACGTACACGTACGATAAATCATGAACGAAATAAATATCGAAGTTTGGAATCGAGAACTACCGTATTCACCGAGCCCAGGATGTGAAAATACCCCCAACAACCCTGGTTCAATGATAGCATTGCTGGAATGTTCACTTCCTTCCGCTGGCACCAAGATGCTGAGTCTCTCGCGAAAAGCGCTATATATTAAAGGGTGGGGGCTCGATTGGGATAATGATGATTATGGGTGACTGTGGCCAAGAGGAGATAGTCTAACTCCGTTCACCCTCCATTCTCGTTGGCACCAATTACCACGCACGTCATCTTCTTCGCCGTCTTTTCCCATCAAGGTCGTCGAGAGAAACGAACAACTAACCAGCAGCAGGCAGAGGGAGAGAGGGCTCCAGTCAGTCGGTTCCTCGCACACAATTCACTCACTCCCGGTTGTTGTCCACCCGTGTGTAGTCGAAAATGGGCAAACCGATCGGCTCGCTGGACGTAGTCGCCGCTGAGGAGCACGACCACGAGACGGCGCGCGAGTATCGATGCTGCTGTGAACTGCTTCACGCCCGGGTACGAGCGGGATGAGGAGGTATAATGAATGGAGGATGAGACATAGAATGGGATTCGCGTCTTCGCCGCCATCACCTTGCTGATCAATGGAGTGTGGGTGCTTATTGCATTGTTTGGCATTGGGGCAATCGCGCTAATGCCACGCAACGTCACATCGAGTCATACCGATGAGCTGTCCAATTGGTTCGCCGATCCGCACGCAAGTGACAGCTCTCCTGAAGAAGACGGTTCTACTCACCGCATACTGCGCGTAATCGTCACAGTCGTGGCAGTCATCTACCTTGCCTGTTCGTCACTCATTTTCTTTTCCCCTGTCTCTCCTCAGCAACAATCATCTATTCAGGGCCTTTGATAGAGTTCATCTTCGCGTTGCTCGTCTTTTTCGGCGTAGCACGTCGCAAGAGCCGGCTAATCATTCCGTACATGGTCGATCAGGTGAACTGACTCGGACCGTTTCGCGAACTGCATTCCACACAGTTGCTGTTCTGCGTGCTCATGTCTGCTCTCGCGGTGTTCGCCCTGCTCGATCTGTTCATTTCCAAGGAGCATAGCCGAGGCGGTCAGTTTGTCTTTATCATTGCATGACAATTCTTCTCTTCCCATTCCAGGATCTCTTTTCGCATTGGTCTGCTTTGTGATCTATGCTGCGTACACAGGACTCGCAGCCTGGACCGCTTGGAAGACGATCCGTTGGGTGAGACATGTCAAGTCGTGCGAAGGAAATCGGATTCGTATGTCTACGATCATGACACCGCCCGTCCTAACCTACTATAAACAGTAGTCACGACGAACAGCCTCAATCAATGCTACAAAACACGTGCACGTACGATAAATCATGAACAAAATAGCAACAGCTGTCCCTTCATCCACTAACCCGTATCATCGTCCGGTCGGCTTCTCTGCTTCCTTATCACGTCTGCTGCATTGTGTGTTCTCTCTCGTCGATGCTATTTTCTGCACAGGCTTTCACGTCCACACGAAATTAAAAATCTACAACAGTGCTTTGAACCGTACTTTCCGCCTGCTAAGGCATAGTCTAGTTCTCGCAAAACTGTCTGTACAGACTGCTCACATATATGTAGAACTATAATGCAGCGTAACCGCGATATTGTCACAGATAGGCTCTAGCGTCCGTTAGGAGTTTTTCTTCGTTCTAAAGCAATATTATCGTGCTGCAGCTATATCGGAAAAACAAATGCGAGAAAGTCGCTATAGTAAAAATGTGCTTGCTGATGAGCTGGAGCAGCTGGGGTCGTATGTCGACCGCCACGTAGAAATTCTCTGATCGCCGCATCTCTCGTTTGTGTATTTCGACGTCGAGTTGGCTACGTACGTGGGCGCCGCAAAGATTTACTATCCAGAAAGAAACATCTTTAATAGATTTATTGTGATTTTGTTCATGCCAGACGCCGTATCTTTCTTCGGATTGCCGACACGACTGACGGGCAATTCAAAGGATAGGAGGCTTGATTGAGATGAGTGAGGATGATGATGATGATGGGTGACTCACTCCGTCCGTTCTCCGCTCTCGTTGGTACACACTACCACGCACATCATCTTCTTCTTCCCCATGCAGATCGCCAAGAAAAACGAACAAACAACCAGCAGCAGGCAGAGAGAGTTCCAGTCAGTCGGTTCCTCGCAAACAATTCACTCGCCGTCAGTGCTCACTCACTCCCGGTTGTTGTCCACCCGTGTGTAGTCGAAAATGTACAATCCGATCGATTCGCTGGACGTAGTCGCCGCCACCGTCGCCGCCGAGGAGCACGACCACGAGACGGTACGCGAGTATCGATGTTGTCGTGAACGGCTTCACGTCCGGGTACGAGTGAGATGAGAAGGCATAATGAATGGAGAATGAGACATAGGATGGGATTCGCGTCTTCGCCACTATCACCTTGCTGTTCGCTGGAATACAGATACTTTCTGGATTGTTTAGCATTAGGGCAGCCGCTCTAATGCCATACAACGTCACATCGACTCACGTCGAGCAGCTATCCAGTCGACTCGGCGCCTTGCACGCAAGTGGCAGCTCTCTTGAAAGAGATGATCGTATGCTCTACACACAACGCGTGATAATTGCAGCCTTGACAGACGTCTTCATCGCCTGTTCGTCGCTTATTTTCCCTTTCCCCGTCCATCTTCAGCAACAATCATCCATTCAGGGCCCTTGATGGAGTTCATCTTCGCGTTGCTCGTCTTTTTCGGCATAGCACGTCGCAACGGCTGGCTAATCATTCCGTACATGGTCGATCAGGTGAGCAGACTCGGACCGTTTCTCAAACTGCATTCCACACAGTCGCTATCCTGCTTGGTCTCGTCTGTTCTCGCGGTGTTCGCCCTGTTCGGTCTGTTCGTTTCCGAGGGCTTTACCCTAGTCGGTCGGTTTGTCTTCATCATCGCGCCGCAACCTTCCTCTCCCCATTTCAGCATTGCTTCTCGGACTGATCTACTTTGGGTTCTATGCTGCGTACACAGGACTCGCAGCCTGGACCGCTTGGAAGGCGATCCGCTGGGCGAAGCATGTCAAGTCGTGTGAAGGCAATCCGATTCGCATGTCTACGATCATGACACCGACCGCTCCAATCTACTACAAGCAATAGTCACAACGAGTAACCTTAATCATGCCACAAAACACGTGCATGTACGATAAATCATGAACAAAATAGCAACAGCTGTCCCTTCATCCACTAGCCCGTACCATCGTCCGGCCGGTCCCTCTACTTTCTTATCACGTCTGCTGCATTGCGTGCTCTCTCTTGTCGATGCTATTTCAGCACAAGCTTTCACAATCATACGAAATTCGCAATCTGCAACATTGCTTTGAACAATGCTTTCCGCCTGCTATGGCACTGTTATGCACCTATTTTTTCGCTTCAGCTCTCTGAACTGTGTCAAAGATCATGATTCCTCCACTTTAAGCGAATGCTTTTCATTGCGTCCAGTGACAATAGACACTTCTCAGCGTCTGATTAACAGACAAAATCATAAAGCAACTTCCAATATTTGAAATTAGTCGACATTTCAATGGAACAGCGCAAGTGTTATGTGACTGGACGTGTTTTCTCACGTTATCAGCTCCGTCTTCCTCAGTCCACTCCCTTCCCTCCTTCTTCCATCATTCCTTTTTGACGTCACACCATGCATTAGTCCTTGCAATAGCAGCATTGAGATGCCGCACGAAGTGATCGCCATGGAGCAGTTGCTCGAAGGGAACAGGGTGGAAAATGGATCGCAGAACAACCAATGTCCCACGTAAGCGTTGTCTCTTTTGTTGGAACAGCAAACGCATTGCAGCGAGTCGGCTGAAGGAGACGACGTATCTTTGCAAGCTGCTCGTGGTCGAATTTCGCCAATGCACGTGGTGCAGCCACTGCTCACGAATCCTAGCGATGATGACCGTTTCCAACGATTCAATCGATTGCTAGGGCCGTTGTGTCGACACTTTCGGGTGGGTGCTTGCTGCCAAAAGCGTCATGCGATGGTCTCTTTCTTTAGGGAACCAAGAAAGTTCGCTGGCTTGCTGCTGTCACCGTCTTGTGCTCGGTCTTGTGGATGGTCGTCCTTCTCATGGCGACGCAATCGCTGACAGAGCCGCAATACAAAAACTTCATAGCTAATCCAGGTATCGATAGTTTCCTCTACGACAGTCCTCCCACAGTCTACCTACTACAACTGCGGGATCAACTGGGGCACGACGATGCCATCGGCCGCATGATCCTCTACATCCGAACTGCCATCGTGGGATGTAATGAACAGCGGAGAGCATTTTCAACTACCACTCACATCAAATTACAGGGCAAGTTTTCGAGATCGCGGCAGCCACGCTAGTCTTCTTCGGCGTTCGATCGGTCTGGTATTACATTCCGTATCTCTTCCTGCGGGTATGTTGCATTCATCATTGGCACCGTATCACCACATCCGCCGTTTGAGGTGACGACAGTGATCGGCTTGGCTATTTTCATGATGGCATCGATCGCATACTTCGCACTATTCGCACTGGAGGGACCAACCTTGACGTTCGTTGCACTCCTTGGGATTTTCGGTCTGCTGGCACTCTATTCACTTGCGGTTTCGATCGTCACCTTAACTGCATTTCGACGGGAGAAGGACGTGTCGCCACAATAGGAACGACAGAGAGATGCGAATGTATGCACCGCATCACCCACACGTGCTACGCCAGTTCATTGTAATAAAACTAATCATACATGCAGTGCGAATCGACCGTTGCCACCTTGTACCGATCACAAGAGATTCCTAGAAGTCTTTCATGCGTGTGCACTATCGCTCCCCCTCCTCCATCACATGACTGCTAGCAGCGCTCCGTAAGTGTAACGACGACTCCGTTCTCGGGTCGCAGAATCATCTCCGTGCCGCATCGCTTGTCCAGCATTCCTCCCTGTGTCGACGTCAACTTGAAGCGTCGAAGGACGGTTGCGACGACGATCTTCTCTTCGAGCAGCGCGAATCGTTGACCTGACCAAAACTGCAGGTCGTTCAAAATAGCCACACATACCAATGCAGTTCCTCGGTCCGGCATTGAAGGGGACGTAGTCGTACGCGTGTCTGCCGTCTCCCACCCGTTCAGGATTGAAGACAAGTGGGTCGGGAAAGTTCTGTACGTACATAGGAATGGGTACGCCGTCGCACAAATCATGCAACCTTGGGATTGCGTTGAATAATAATCGGAGCGAAGACGACAATCGACCCTCTCGGGGCCGTGTAGTTTCCTGTCAATTCGCAGCGCTCTCTCACTCTTCGAACACTCGCCCACCGAGTTGAAGTTCGTCCCGGATTTTGCGCTGGGTGAATGGCACAGGCGGGAAGATTCGCATCGTTTCCTTCACACATAATTCAAGGTATTTCAGTTGACGAATGTCGCTCGACGAAATGGATCGAGTGGGATCCGTTCCAAGTACGTCCACGATCTCTTGATAGACCTTCTCCTGATGCTCGGGATTGGTGGCCATCGCCCAGAGGAACCACGAAATTCCAGACGACGTAGTGTCATGACCTGACGGTATTGCAAGCACGTCGCCTGATCGACTCATTAGCTGGTTGATCACCTTCAAACATGAACGTGTCGACCTCCTCGCGCAGATCCTCCAACGTGAAGACGCCCTCCTTGTAGAGACCGACTAGAGTGTCCAAGAATGAGGTCGGTCCCTTTTCGCTCTGCACGCCCTCTGCCAAGCGTACCCTTCTGGTCGTGTGCAACTGAGAGCCGTACCGGCGGCCGCGATCCTCTCCTGGATGACATCCCTGGTGAATTTGTGCATGACGGCGACCGCGCCGTCATATTGCTTCTGATAGCCGAGCCACTTCCAGATGGACTTGATCTTGAGGAATGGCCGGAACTGCCACTGGTAGAAGAGAACGCCCAGCAACTCGATGGATCGTACGTACTCACTGTCCGGCTGTTGCTGCGCGTCCACTTTCGCGTTCATCGCAGTCGCTAGAAACCCCCGACTGGTGGGCACAACAGAGGAGGAACTTGCAGCAAATGATGTCGAGGGCGCAACGCTTCACAAACGGCACCATGTCGACCGGTTCCTGAGAGGCGGCTTTCGATGCGACGAGCTCCGTCATAATCTGGGCCTCCTCGTTGAAGATGTCGACGAAGCTTTCCAGCACCGCGAAGTGAAATGACGGAGTGATCAATTTTCTCCGCTCCCTCCACTTGTCGTCAGTGCTAAGAAACGAGTTATTCGTCGCGATGTTTCCGCCGCACTCCTCACCTCACGAGAAGACCGTCTCCCAGCCATGGTCTCAGATAGTCGTAATCGTTACCCTTCAGGAGTTCCGTGTTCGACTCGAATGCCGCCTTGACGGTTGGTCCATCGGTCGGAATTACGAGCAGATCGGGGCCTGCCCACAGGCGAAACATCGTATGCCCTGCAGCAGTTGCTCTCTCGCAGAGTCCTTGCAGGAAGGTGACGTACTCTGTTCATCACAGGGATCTCGCAAGAAGAGAAGACGTACGCGTACCGTACGAATCGTGGGGGACATTCAGAAGGTCGCCGATCGCCGGCCACGCTCTTCCTTTGGGACCCGGCAGAGATGCGCCAAGACGGGACAGGCGAATGCGCCCGACGATCCAGTGTCTAGTCTTCAGTAGGAGGAGTACGATGAGCGCCAGTACGAGACATATCAAGGACGACATTCTGAATGAGTGAATGTGGGTCGAAGATCGCGGCCGCGTCGTGGCCGACGGATCAAATGATCGGATGTCAGTGGCGAGGAGGTGGGAGGGGGATAATGACGTGAACACTCTCGCAGGGCAACACCCCAACCTTTTAAACTGATACGATTTGATCGGCAATCGGTGCCTAATTCGAGCGTCCTTCTGCCCGACATCACCAACTCAGCGGTCGCATCCCGCCCGGGCAACGCCGTAGTGTCGTATTACCGCGTGCACACATATCGACAACACCCACTTTCCCCCGTCGACTAATTCGACGGCGTAGCGCCCTTGGACTGGGTGCTTGACAAACATCGCACAAAACTCAGTAGACATGAGTGGACTGGAGAGCTCAACTGGCATCTCACAGTGTGGGAAAGCCGAGTCGTCAAACGTCTGTCTGTTCTTCTCGGTACACAAGCGGACGGTAGCCTATTGACACGGCCACTGCGGAACTGAACTTGCCGTTTGCCAGTATCCTTCGCTAACACCGACTGAACCACCTTGCACATCCACTATGGACCAGTAATCTGTATTGAACGAGACACGCGAAGTGCAAACATATCAAACATGTGCTCACGAGTTATCGTTGAAATCGCAAATTCCTCCCAGTCAACAGCCACCAATGGGCTGCGAGGTATTTTGCAGACCAGTGTTGGCGAGTTCAAATAGACGCAGCAGACTCTCGACAGGCATTGCCGCCCGCCGCGCCGCTATCATGAGTTTTGACGGTCCGCCAGAGGCGGTCGAGATTGCGACCGAACTTGCCCAGGGACTTTTCGGAGGAGTCGAAACTGCGCAGGAGGCTGTTGACGAACTGGCTGACGCCAATTTCGAGGAAACCTTTCACAATCTTATCAACGCCAGAAGGTTCGCCTTCGACGTCGGTGAGCTTCTCCGTCCGCATGCCCTCCTACCTTCCTCCTGTTTAGGAACGGAACTTGTGAAGATCGCTTACTCGTCCGTCGTCGAACGATGTATAACAACACTGGATGGAAAAGTGCAGAAAACGGACAAGTATGCGTCTTCTGTCTACGATTAAATGCTGGCGATGCTGCAGACGAGACGTTCGCCTCCACTGCATTCAGTTTCTGCTGCGGTCGTTTCCGAAAATCCTCGACTACATTGCATCGGTATCGACGCACTCTGGGCGCTACTTATTTGGTTTAGAACTGCACTCCGCTCGAAGTGAATCGAGTCGCCGTCTCGACGGCGTCGAACTGTCGCCACTACGAGCAGTTGATTGCCGATCGGCTCGGCGTTCAGTAATACACGTCGCGTCCATGTCATTAGACTTCCCTAGGGTGGTTCGTGTGGCTGAAATGGACGGGTTAGTGCGTGGAACGAACTTCCTGCTGAGGAACTTGCTCGACGAGGTGTTCGAGTACGACCATCACAATCCCGAGTGTCGATATCTCTTCCAGGTTCGACCTCTCCCATTCGCATGTAGTGGTGACACATGTGGTGACATTGTTGTAGACGGTGTCTCCCTCTTCGCATTTCCCGTACGAACTGGTCAACGTGGGAACCGGCGCTGCCATTTACCAGGTGATCGACGGGGGAAGAGACGGTGTGGAATGTGAGGATTCGACAGGTCACGAGTCCGGACTCGTACGAACGGCTAGGTGGCTCACTGCTGGGAGGCGGCGCATTCTTCGGAATTTCACATCTCCTCTCGCAGTGTGACGGTGTGCAAAGCCTATTTTTCTCAGCTCATTCGTCCCTTTCAGATCTGGACCAGATGATGCAAATGGCGGAGGACGGCGATCATCGCCACATCGATAAGCTGGTGTGTGACATTTACGGCGGTCACTATCAGACGCTGGGACTACCCGGCGATCTCATCGCTGGCTCCTTTGGAAAGTCGCGCGACAGAGAAACCGCAGATGCACTCATTTCGAACGATTATTTTACAAAGGTACACAGATACGGAGACATTCCTATTCTGAACCACATTCCCGTTGTTAGGATGCAGTGCGCTCTCTGCTGCTGATGCTTTCCAATTCGATTGGCCAGATGAGCGTTCTGTACGCACAGCGAGCAAACCTCAAGACCATCGTTTTTGGCGGTAGGAAGTTGAGCTCCTCGATATGCACGTGCTTCCAGGCTATCTGGTTCGAAACCATCCGATCATCATGCGAACCCTGTCCTATGCGGTTCACTTCTGGAGTCAGGTCTGTTTCGATCCGAATTCGTCGATAATTCTCTCACACAGGGAACCATGAGGGCGTTGTTCTTGAGACACGAAGCTTACGCCGCCGCGCTGGGCGCGTTCATTCGAGCTGTCGTTACGGCCACTCACGACGACGCCATGAATCGTATGCGTGTGCTCGCCTAACGATACTGCAAATCAAGCTATAGACGAGCTGGAGGTTTGTTCGTGGCGCGAACACTATGCAGGCTGCTCGGATCTGGGAAGATTCGTTCCGAAGCAACCACTCTCTGCCGGATTCCAGGTAGTGCACGATTGTCGAGCGAACAACCGCATGCTTTCTCCGCAGGCGTCGATCCTGGAGATGGACAGTGCGGGCATGACCCTGTCGCCGCTTCCACTTCTGTCCGACGACGCCTCGTATGTGCCGGACACGGTTGACCTGAACAAGGACGAGGAGGCGCGCAACTTCTGGATCAACATCATGCGCAGCTCGGTGGACAAGGTTCGGCACGTGCCTGTTACTCCCTCACGATTGTCGACCTAGATGCTCTCCAAGGCAATGGAGTCTCAGGCCGGCTGCAAAGATGCGTCGCAACGGGCCGGCCTAATTCGAGACAAATTCCTCCATCAACTCGACGTCATACACAGCAAGTCCTTGTGAGTTCGACTTCCCGAGCCAGAGACGTGTCTTGTCGTTAGTGCCTACGGCTCGTGCAATGTGCGAAATCTGCTGGACCTCCGAGAGCAAGTGCTCAACGAGCATCAGTTCGACGACGCCTACAAACGAGTCCGTTTCTGTCGTCTTCTTTTACCCGAGAAGACGAAAGTTTAGCAAAAGTGGTTGGAAAACAACGCAGCGCTGGATCAACTCCGGGACGTGTGCTCTCGCCTTGATGCAATTTCCGATCCTCTGGTTGGTTGGCGATCGGAATTTACTGTACGCAACGGGGTTTAGCGTCGATTGGAGGAGACGTCTCGCGGGCTGCTTGCGGGCAATGTGTTCGATTGGGGCGCTCACGAAGTGCGTCTCCCCCAATCATAAATGGACGTTGGAATTGATCTAGGTGGTGCGTCTGATGGAGCGTGCCTCGGGCCTCGATTTCGACGAAGCGTTGCGGACGATTCCACAAAGGCCGTGGCTCGAGGACGGGTTTGACGAATTCTCCAAACGAGCACTAATGAGGGGGAACCCCTACAAGACGGCCCTGGTGTTCGTGGATAATTCCGGTGCCGACTTCTGTCTCGGCGTTCTGCCATTCGCACGAGAACTGCTCCGAATCGGAACCAGGGTGGGTTGGACTTGTTCCGTTGTGACAAAGATCAACGGGGAGCAGGTGATCATCGGATCGAATACGTCGCCGGCGCTGAATGACCTGACCTTTGCGGAAATGGAGGACGTCTGTTCACGATTCGTCAATCATGACACCCTACTGGCCGAGGCCCTGAAAGACGGACGATTGATGCTGAGGCAGAGCGGTCAAGGATCGCCGTGCCTCGACCTGAGACGCGTCAACTCGGAGCTTAATGCGCTCTGCGTCGCCGAGGGCGTCGACCTGGTGGTGATCGAAGGAATGGGCAGGGCGCTGCACACAAACTACGAGGCAAAGCTCAAGTGCGACACACTTAAGGTTCCTGTCATTTTTGTTGTGAATTGAAGTCTAATGTCGCATACATCAGGCGGCCGTTGTGAAGACTCGATGGCTCGCGGACCGTTTGGGCGGTCAGATCTTCTCTGTCATCTTCCGCTTCGAGAAGGGAACCGACTGCAGCAGCAGCAGCAGCAGTAAGTGTGCCGACGACAGTTGACGTGATTCATCCGAAGTGTACACGTTTCAGTCATTCCTCTCCATAGTGCCTCCTCACACTTGCGATCACAGAACTGACAGTTCAAACTTTCGTTAGCAGCTTACGGAATTGTGATTACTCTCACTCACTTGGAGATGTGATGGCAACAACGAGTTTGGTCCTGCTAGTGTCTGGCATACGTCTTCTCGCTTGTCTTGTTGATTGCTTCGTTGCAATACGCAATGGTTCGCGACGCCCGTTACAATCGACTTTGCACTTTCTCGGTTGTGCCCAGCCCCCGCCAGTCGCAATTGCTCGCGATAGTTTAAATTTCTTTCTCGCTTCCGTGGAGTTTTATTAGCTAAAGGCAAGGCTGATTGTCACAAGCGTCGGTCTTCGCAGTCACGCGTTCACATGAACGCAGTCGATCGGCCGAGGGTCAACAAAATCGCGCAAAATATCAAGTGGTGTAGCGCTGCAAGTGGGCGATCATTTCGCGGCCTCGAGTATCGTCGTCTGTGCTATTGCACGATCGCTCCGCAATACAAGGTCAACGAAGGAGCTTCATTCTGAAGCGCATCGCCGAAACTAGTAGCCATCGTTCGAAAAGGAGATGTCATAATTTGGGTAGGCCGTCTTCAGGATGTCCACCGTCTTCTGGTGATCGGCCAGGCCGTAGCCCTAAGGACGCAAGGCTGCAACTGAACTACCTAAATTCATACTTGAGAGTAGCCGTAGACGAAGAGCGTGTTCGTCTCGGGAGTGTGTTTAATGCGCCCGCCACCGGGACACGAGAATTTGTATCCCTGCGACGTCGTTTCAGGTCAAAGGCGCTAGGGAACGTGCATACCTGTCCTCGATACTGGGCGCGAACCTTGTTCAGAATGTCGGCATGGTAGGAGCAGGATGCGTAGCCACGGACAATCGTCTTCCCCTCGGTCTTGTCATTTTGCACCTGCACAGACGATTTCCGGATAGATCGAGCAGATCGAAAAGAGCGATGACGAGGAACACCTGAATCTGGATGTACTTGAACGTGCCCGACGGGTCCAGATCGACGTCCGGTATGGCGTCCAGTGCCGCCATCGTCGACAGTCGACGAACAAGCTGACGAATCAGTTCGACTGGAAGACATACCGCGAGTTTTGCACATCACGAAAACCGGGCGGGCGGGCGCTGCTCAAATGTGACGAGCTCCCCGAGAATAAAGCGCAGACCGGGCAATGTCTCGATCTCTCGTCTCCGGGCGCAGCGCGCCGAGAGATGCGACGGTCATTGGTCTTCGACCATCCTCCTATCCTATCGCATCGTTGCGATTCCGATTCTCTCTCTCACTTGCTTTTTTGTGAAACGTATCACTTCTAGCACTCGTTTGTGAGAATGGCGCCAGCTCGCGATGGACACACTCCTGAGGGCACCTATGGCTTCGTCTACGGCGTGTCGGGCCCAGGTACCAGGGGGAATTCAAGTGTACCATACGAAATGACAACGCACAGTGGTGACGGCCGAGAAGATGGCCGGTTCGGCGATGTACGAGCTGGTGCGTGTCGGTCACGGCGAACTGGTCGGCGAGATCATCCGTCTCGAGGGCGACTTCGCTACCATCCAAGTCTACGAGGAGACCTGTACTGTGTCGTTCTTGTCGTTCCCATTTCAAGCGCGCACACCCTTCAGCCGGTGTGACGATCGGCGATCCTGTGCTGCGAACCGGAAAGCCGCTGTCGGTCGAGCTCGGCCCCGGCATCATGACGTCCATCTTTGACGGAATCCAGCGTCCGCTCAAGGAGATTTCGGAACTCTCGAAGTCGATCTACATCCCGAAGGGCGTGAACGTCAACTCGCTGTCGCGTAACAAGAAGTGGGACTTTGTGCAAGCCAAGAACGTCACGGTCGGTTCGCACATCACCGGCGGCGACGTGATCGGCTCGGTCACGGAGACCCAACTCATCGACCACGCCATCATGCTGCCTCCCAATGCCTGCGGAACGGTCACCTGGATTGCGCCGGCCGGCAGCTACACCGTCACCGACGTCCTGCTCGAGCTCGAGTTCAACAACGAGAAGAAGAAGTTCACCATGCTCCAGGTGACTGCTTCGGTCGTCGCATCCAAAGAACTGCCTCCCATCAGGTCTGGCCGGTGCGTAGCCCGCGTCCGGTGTCCGAGAAGTTGGCCGCGAACCACCCGCTTCTCTGTGGCCAGCGAGTTCTTGACGCCCTTTTCCCCTGCGTGCAAGGCGGAACCACTGCCATTCCCGGTACTCGACTCCCAAGCTCGTTTCACACATAAAGTGTTGGCAGGTGCCTTCGGATGCGGCAAAACTGTGATTTCGCAATCCCTCTCAAAGTACTCCAATTCGGATGCCATCATCTACGTCGGTTGCGGAGAGCGTGGAAATGAGATGTCCGAGGTTGGCGCCCACCACGTTTTCTGGGGCTTGCGATGAACCAATCGAATCGCTAGGTGTTGCGAGATTTCCCGGAGCTGACGATGGAGGTGAACGGCCAGCAGACGTCCATCATGGAGGTATTGTCTCGACGTCTCTCGCGCCAATAACTGTTTCTCAGCGCACCACGCTTGTGGCCAACACGTCGAACATGCCTGTGGCCGCTCGTGAGGCGTCCATCTACACCGGAATCACCCTGGCCGAGTAAGTGGTCGCGGCGCGATGATGACGTGTTGTGCGCTACAGATACTACCGTGACATGGGCAAGCACGTGGCCATGATGGCCGACTCGACGTCTCGTTGGGCCGAGGCTCTTCGTGAGATCTCGGGTCGTCTCGGAGAGATGCCTGCCGATTCCGGCTACCCCGCGTACCTGGCCGCCCGTCTCGCATCCTTCTATGAGCGTGCCGGCAAGGTGCGCCGACTTTCGCCTTGCTCTCTCTCTATGGACCTCCCGTACGCAGGTTCGCTGCCTGGGCAATCCGACGCGCGACGGCTCGGTGACGATCGTCGGCGCCGTCTCGCCGCCCGGTGGAGATTTCGCGGACCCGGTCACGTCGGCCACACTCGGCATCGTGCAAGTGTTCTGGGGTCTGGACAAGAAGCTGGCTCAGCGCAAGCACTTCCCCTCCATCAACTGGCTCATCTCCTATTCGTGAGTTGCCGCCGCATTCTCATTTCTCTTCTCGGTCTTCGACTTCACTGGGCACCCGGTCTTTGCTGTTGGCTATTCTCGGACTGTTGCATGCCATGTCTTCCTCTCCAAATCACTTCTCATATCTCGTCGAACTTTCGATTCTGGTGTAGCCGTTGTGCAATGGTAGGATGGTAGGTCGTCTCGGGAAGCGCGTATTCCGATTGACGGTTGGCTCGCTGCATTGTCAGACGCTTGACGCAGCCCGCAAGTGCAACCAGGCATTGACACTGAAACGCGCGGGAGACTTGGAACAGCAGTGATCGATCGTGTGTTACTCGGTCATCAGCCGTAACGTAGACGATTCTCTTGTACCAGGCGACGTTCAGCGCCATGCAGAGTGCGCCAAGCAGACCGGTCACGACCATAATGACAACGGTGGCGATTAGAATCGACAAGGTTATCGAGTTGATGCGCCGCTAAAAAGGTGCAATTCCCGAGTGCCAGCGGTGTTTCTTACTTGGTAGTAGGTGATGAGAGCCACAAACGCAGCGTGCACGAGAGCGTAGAGCAGGGCAAGACAAAGGCAGATCGAGTTGATCACAACAAGATCGACGATCTGCCGAAGGCGATGCCACACTCTGCACAAAGGACCACTATTACCTCTGTTCGCAGCGAGAGGAGCAGGAACCCCAGCGAACAGAACCACATGACGCCAAAGATGACGTAGACAAGAGTCGAATAGGTGATGAGTTCGAGCAGATCCAGACTTGCGCCTCCGATGACTATTGTTCGATTTGAGAGCGCTTCTTGCGTTCTATTGTTCGGCCAGTATGGATCCGTCGTGGAATAATTCCAGTCACCGCCCATGATGCCAATCATTTGCGGTGGAACGCTGACATTGTTGAGCAGGTAGTCCTAGACGTCACACCTTCCACTTTGTACGAACGATGGGAACTAGCGTCATGGCAACATCAGTGAGAGGGTTTTCACCTGTTCTTCCCAGTCGGAAACGAATCCGAAACCGTCGGAGAGTGAGAACGGGGTCGTAGCGTTTACGCCAGTACGATTTGGCAATTGATCTGCGTCGGACAGACTGACGGCATGAATACCCTCCTCGTACCTGGCGACAAGACGGAATGGCCGCGCAAGGCGCGTCCGATTCGATCCCATCCCAAAAAGGAGATTCCGCCAACGTGATACATGAAGAACACTGCCACGACGGTGGAGATTATCACCTAGGCGTCTGATTCATGCGTGCACGACGAGCTGACGGACCAGGAAGAACTGAATGACGAGCGAACAGATGCCGGAGTGGCGCGTCGAAGCGAAACAACATCGTCCCTCGGTTTCAATAGCGTGCGCTGAAGCGATAGCAAAAGTTGACGAGTACCATAGCAGCTGTCTGCATACGATGGCTCCCGGCGTCCCGTAGCCCGTTTTCCGTGGGGATGGGCATTCTGGGTGAGCTGACCGGCGTGACGAATCGATGCAGTCCGTACTTGTCCACGAGGGGCCACGGTGATGGGGCGGCGACGCACCCTTCTGCATGTTTAGGCGGTGACTTTTTAGGGAAATGAGAGAGAGCGCGCGCGCGCGGGCGAAAGTGCGCACCTAGCTGCCGTTGATCCGCAACCGTGCACCGCAACTCGTCGTCAACCTGGTCGTCTATGGGCGGCGCACGCAGGTAGTAGGACGATGACGAGGCGGCGGCGTTACGCGTGAAGCTCGATGATAGGAACGAGCCGAAACGAAGGGCCGCGCCGGGGTTATTGAAGTGTTGCGTGACGAAGTAACTAGTGCGGTGGAGCAACTTCACGTCTCCACCGGCATCGGCATTATCCCTGGTAGTGCCGCCGCCCGTCGTCGTGGTGCCGACGAGATGGTGTGTGGTCGGGCTGCCACACACGCACGCACGACCAGCAGCCGTCTCTTCGGTTGCTAGGGTAGCACACGCGCGCGCGCGCGCGAGAGTAGTCGACTAGAAGAGGTGGGCTGGGGGAATCAAACTCACTTGTCGAGAGGGACCGGGAATCGATTCACGGCCGCGGACCAGGCCGCCGCTTGCCTGCTACCACCTGGCCCTACAAGGGACTCGGACGCTCGTTGCCCCCGACAACATGCGCACGCCGCCACCCAGCAGCTGAGCGAGAGAGACAATAATAGGGGCCCAGATGCGCACGCACATCTCGTGCTATGTATACACATTTGTAGAGAACGATGCACGACTAGAGGGTTACGGATACATGTTGCAATGAGTGCCTGCGCACAACACCCCGACGCATCACGACAATTTGCAGGAAGTACGAGCGCGCCCTCGAGCCGTACTACGACGCCAACTTCCAAGACTTCATCCCGCTTCGTGCCAAGTGCAAGCAGATTCTGCAGGCATGTTTCGCGCGATGTGCCTGTCGTCATCTCACGTTCTGTTGTGTTAGGAAGAGGAGGATCTCTCCGAGATCGTCGCCCTGGTCGGAAAGGCGTCGCTCGCCGAGTCGGACAAGATCACGCTCGAGGTGGCGCGCATCATCAAGGACGACTTCCTGCAGCAGAACGGCTACACCGACTACGATCGATTCTGCCCCTTCTACAAGACGGTCGGCATGCTGCGCAACATGTAAGACGGTTTCCACTGCTGCGCAATACGCGCCCCACACAGGATCGGCTTCCACGACCACGCCAAGCAGGCCGTCGATTCGTCGAACACCGGCGAGAACAAGATCACCTGGAACATCATCCGCGAGCACATGGGCGAGCTCATCTACCAGGTGACTTTCCCTTACCCCCCCCCCGCTATACGGGTCTCGGTTTCAGCTGTCGGCGATGAAGTTCAAGGACCCCTTCAAGCTGGGAGAGGAGCGCATTCGACGCGAGTTCGACGAGCTCAGCGAGCAGATTGCCCAGGCGTTCCGCAACCTCGAGGAGTGATGATCAAACCGTTCTAGAGGCCTAACTAGTGTTGTGTGATTCGCCATCTCTTCTTCCCCCCTCCTTGGCCGCAGTAGGGCATCATCTACTCCCCCCTTCACTTCCAGAGCACATAGCTGTTGTGGTTGGCAAAGAAACGACAGAAAAGCTGGCTGAATGTGCGCGCGCGCGACGCAACTTCCGGTCACTCGATACACATTCCTCCCTCATCGCACACCCGCAGATAAGTCGCGAATGAGAGCGCCCGGACGGTAAGAGTGCTCGTAAAGACTTCATCGATAGTGGCAACTCGTGCTGAACCTGTCTGTTGTTGAAGTGCTAGTACCCCGGGAAGATGTATCGCAGACTGGAGGTGGGCTGCTCGTAGTGGCGGTAGTGAAAGTTGGCGGCGGCGGGATGGTAATTGTGCTGATAGTGCTGGGTCTCCTCGCCGGCTGGCGCCAGATGAATGTCGTCGGGATCCTCCGGCGCCACCACCGTTAGCTCCTCGAATTCGGGCGATGGCGAACGTCGACGTCTAACCGACAGTAGTGGAGTTGTTCGAGCAGAGCCCTCGATCTTCTTGGCCGAAACCACGATGAACGTGCTCGTGCCGTTGTGCTCGATTCCCTGCCGTGGATCGTATCCCAGCTTCGCTCGCTCCGCCTTTCTGCGCTCCTTTGCGCTTTGCTCCGCCGTCGC
This sequence comes from Bunonema sp. RGD898, assembly GCA_014805405.1. Lineage (NCBI taxonomy): Eukaryota > Metazoa > Nematoda > Chromadorea > Rhabditida > Bunonematidae > Bunonema > Bunonema sp. RGD898. The sequence goes on along the minus strand of JACMII010000032.1, from coordinate 16,179 downwards.
CGGCGGTCGCTCCTGTCCCTTTCGCGGACGACCACGCGGTCGTTTCGGCGTGTACGCAAGCATGGCGTCCGTGATCTGGCTCAGATAGTCGACCAGCACGGAGGGCTCTGCGTTTTCCTCTAGCAGTCGGAGTGCGTGCTGAACGTCGTCGCTCCAGCTGGCATACAAGACACGTGTGACACTGACCTTCGTTTTCTCTATTGCGTCGGCACGATGTCTAGCTTGCTCGTGACGTCGCTGCTGTTTCTCCTCCGTGGTCAGCTTGCGTTTCTCCGGTCTCCGTTTGTCAGTGACGGGCGAGACCGATGGCAAAGTTGGCTGCGGGTACGCTGGAAAATCGGGAAGACTCGAAGTCGAAGGCTGACGCTCGACGACGCTCAGCTCTTCCCGTTCCAAGAGATCGCAATGTGGAGCGTGATCGAAGCAGAACTCAGCCTCGACTGCGTTCCTACAGACACGGCCCTGAAGTGGCGCTTTTTCCAAATACAAGATGTCAAGACTACTGACATGAATGAACGCAGGACACATGGCAGGCTTCTTTTTCGTTGCGCCGCGTTTCGAGACGGTGTGTGCGCAAAACCAACTCACAGCTCTGATCTTGTTGTTACCCATGAGTTTTTGCCTAAATACGGTAGCCTTGAAAGACTGGTCGAGTTATACGTGCATTTTGACGAATCTCCTTCTGCCACTGGTGATGTCTTGTCGCCAGTGCTCAAACGCGTCCATACTATCGAAGCGTTTCTTTTCCACGCGAGTGCCATCCTTGTGCGCCTGAAAGTGACGGCGTTCTTCTCAAAACGGAACGCGTCACATTTTCCAGATGCCTGGCATAGATGCGCGGCGAACACACTGGCTCGCCACATTTCGGACACATTTTCCAGGGCGGCTAGAAGCTAGGTTGCTTTCCGTGCAATGAAACAGCTCACCATGGCGCTGAGCTTCGAGTTTCTAATGTCCATGATCTTCTGATGAACGTCGGGATGAGCCCGGCGAATGTGCAATAGAAGCGACTTCTTCGAGCTGTACAGGTTCGTGCAGTGCGCGCATTTCAGATCGACACGTTTCGGCGCAGGACCCGAAGTAGATGAGGTTGTAGCAGTAGATGTCATTCCTCCAAGTGGAAAACACTCGGCAAGTGCCGACGACTATTCGCACCACTCAAAAACGACGGAGACTCGGGCGACTAAACTGCAGATCGGACTGTGCAGTGGACCACACAGTTTTGAGGTCGACTTGTTTACGGCTGCTGCTGCACTACTTCCAGGATCGCACAAACTTCGACCATGGACGCTACCTCATCCTCCTCCGGGGCCCGAGATACGGCCGGAGGGTCGAGCGACACGGCTTCCACTAGCTACCAAGCTTGTAGGGAAATGGCATTTCCATACAATTGCAAATGAGTCACATCCGTAGATCCGGAAATGTCTGCGGAACAGGAATACTTTCTCTACGAATTGGAAACCTCCGACGACAGCAGTATCGGACTCGTCTTGCGGTATAAATGGCTACAGCTTGTGATGAGATGAGTCTTATTTGAGCGCCGTCTACGATACTGGCGATGTGAACAAGTTCACGCGGGCTCTCGAGTCGAGGATCGCCCATTACGACAAGAGCATCCAGAAGACCTGCGCTCACCACTATCAAGTGCATTTGTTTGACGACTCACACTATGGGCTGACTGTCAGAGTTTCGTGGACGCGATCCGACAACTGATTGAGCTGCGCCAGAAATGCGAAGACGTCAAGACGGATGTTGCCGTCGTGGAGAAGTCCGTGCAGGAGTGCGGCAAGAAATTGGCCGAACGCAGTGCCGAGATCGTCAAGTACCGACGTCTTCAGGTTTGAGTAGAGAAGGCTGATGGCCTGCCTGCAAACGCGACGCGTTCAGAAGAACACGACAACTGCGATTGACCATCTCGCGATGTGCCTGCCCGTGCTGGACAACTATGCTCGCATGCAGGAGCTGCTGGCTCAGAAGAAATACTACCAGGTACCGTCCGTTGACGAGCCGCTCCAGAGCCATTTCAGGCGCTGAAAGTGGTCGAGGAAATCGAGCACACTCATCTGGCGTTGATCGAGAAGTATCGCTTCACGCAAGTGCTGGCGAAGCAAATAGAGCCGATCCGCGGGCAGATCCGTACCGCTGCCTACAATGAGTTCACGGACTTTCTGGAGACCGTCAAGAAGGTTGCTCGTCGCGTCGGTCGTCATGCTCGGAAGTGCACCGCCGAGCAGCACTCGTTTGGCTCGTCCGAAGCTGGACGTGCCAAACGACTGCACGAAGAGGCCCAAAAGTCGGCGGCCAACATCGATGTGGAAGTGGGTCGAGATGGACAGCTGATCCACAAGAACAGCAATGCCAACAGGCCAGTGATGAGGGCGATTTCTCGATGGCGAGACGATTATTTAGGAGTGTCGTGACGCGCTCATCAAATCCCGACGAAGACGAATCGCTCTCCGCGCAGGATCTGATCGACTTTACGCCCGTCCACCGATGCTGTCAGATCTTCAGCGTTCTGGTATCTCGTTTCCGTTGCATCGGCGAGTTCTCCCTGCGCAGAACGAATCGGACCAGTTCCAGCAGCACTTCCAACGACAGCGCGAACAGCAGTCGGACGTTATTATTCCTCCGCACGACAACGTGATTCCCCACTTTTGCCGAATGCTTCAGCCATGCTTTGCAGCGTTCGTCCACACAAGACTACGCGCAGTTTCTGGACGAGATGATCGGATTCTTCGTCGTCGAGGATCACATTCAGGCAAGTGGCGAACGGTGGCATACACCTCCGTGCAGATAACCGAGCCCTCACTGGCAGCGCCCTCTCACAAAGATCGTCTCTGGAGACGCGCACTCACTCGAGTTGTGGACGTGATGGATCGACGATTCGTAGGCGCCCTTCGTGTCTCGTGAGGACCGACTGTTTAGGGAAACTGCCTTGACATTGTGCGCATGATGGAGATGAAGAAGGTGATCCTCCTCTTCGCCTTCACCATGGCCAACTACGGATATCCCATTGAACAGCTCTACCAGCTGCTGCAGAATTTCAGGTGACAACTGCATTGACGCAACAGCATTGCTTCTGTTCAGGGATCAATACAACGAGATTCTGATGAAGGCGTTCTGTGGCCAATTCGACACCAACCTACGAGACGACAACTACACTCCGATTGTGGTGAAAGACGAGATCGCCTTCAAGAAGATCGTCGACGCGTTCCCCTTCTATCGTCGAGGAATGGACAGTGTTAGTCTGGCGTCGAGTATCGACTGTTGAACGACGCCGTCGCCTTGCAGGAACCGTTTCCCCGAACGTTTCCGTTCTCGATGTTCGTGGTGAAGGCGTTCGACGAGGCGAAGCGCTATCTGGAGGGCTGTCACACGTTCATGGAACATCTCAAGATGACGGACAGCGAGATCGACGACACCGTCCGGCGATATCGAAACGTACTACTCGAAAGATGGTCCGGCTCGCTGAAGAACTTCGTCGCGTCTCGAGAGCGAAGTTTGATCGAGGTCCCAGTGCTTGCGATACCCAAGAATTAGCTCTTTCCACTTTAGCTCGTGCAAGTGACGATCAACATTGGGTATCTCGAAGCGTCGTGCAAGAAGTTGTCCGAGTACATCTCCCGACTGACCGGTCGAGCGGCCGAGTCCGGAGGCGGCCATCTGGTCCGTATGCAGGACCTGTTCCGAGACGCTAGATCCGAAGCGGAGCAGCGAATCGACGAGGCCCTGCAGGCAAAAGTGGACGCCTTCCTTGGAGACGGTAACGTTGATGCGCGCAACCCATACGACGACGATGATCGGTGTTTTGCAGCGACCTACGACTGGCGACTGGTTGAGTCCACGGGACGCGCATCGACGTACGTGTCCGATTTGCTCGACTTCCTGACGGGCACATTCCTGTCGTTCACAAATCTCCCCAACCAGTTGGCTCGACACGTGTGCATGCAGGTCTGCTGCCGCATACGAGCGTCCTACATTTCCAACCGCAAGTTGTAGATATGCAAGTACCTCGCCTCACGATTCAAGGACATGCTTCTCTCCAGCGATATCGTATCGCCTGGTTCGACGCATTGCAGTTCGTTCTCGTAGCGAGACATCTTTCAGGCGCCTTGGAGCAGTTCTCCCTGGACGTCATGCAGTGTGAATTATTCACGGCTCGCTGTCCAGTGGCCGGATTCGAGGACAACGCCCTTCAGATCACGTTTGCTTCGCTGCGGTACGCCCGCGCTCCTTACGTGTCGTATCGAATAATGAGCGTAGTCAACTGATTGAACTGGCGACACTGTCCGACTGGGCCACCTACTTTGCGGAGCAGAACAGATCTTCGGAGGGATCGGGCAAGTATGCCCGCGTTAGCACGTCCGACGCCGCCGCCCTCGTCGAGAGGTTCGTCCGGCATGTTATGATTTTATGGAGCAGGGAAACTGCCAGCATCTAGCCGGATGGGGTTCGTGTAGCGCGCATGCGCACGAAACTTCCGTTTCTTCTCTTTCTCACCGGCTCCGCTCGGTGATTGACGATTCAGGCGGCACGCACAGCTGCCGTTGCATTTCAGCTTAGGCGGCGGCGGCGGCGGGGTCTCAGCACTTTGACCGGCTGTGGGGGAGAGTGAGAGACGATGATGAGAGGGAGAATGACGCTATTTGGTGGAGACGGGAGGGAGCGTGTGAATGATTCAAAACGGTGAACGTGTGCGTGTGTGTGCAGACTAATCGAGTTCGAGAAGCGGTCGTCGTCGCTGACTGGCGGCGGCGCCGGCGCCTTTCTCGGCATCCGGTCGGGCGCCGCGACGGCGAGCGCGGACCGCAAGAAGCTGCTCGACACAATTCTCAGACAACTCAGGGCACTCGCCAATCAGTGATCATCATCATCATCATCATTATTATTATTATTAGATCACGACAAGAACGAAACAGACGACTCACTTATTAAAGGTACACGGTGGCGGCAGTGGATGCAACAGTGGCCGCTCGTTTCATCTTCGCTTTGTCGTCGAGTGGTGTGTTAGTGGGAGTGGTAGACAGGGAGGGAAAGATAGAGAGCGCGAGAGAGAGAGCACTTGCACCGGTCTGGTAGTTGCACGCACCCAATCGGCTATATTGCACTAGGCCGTGTTCGGAGGTGGAGTCGGGCTGCTGTGCGCGCACGCGCGCACACGTATCAGAATGCAGATGGCGATCATGTGCTGGCGCACAACTTCCATCGACAGGGCGCCGGCGCCGGACCGAACGTGTCGCGCTTCACGAGCGACGCGATCAGACGACGACGGGCGAGCAGCGCCTCGGTCGCGGACAGCCCGTTCTGCCAGCCAGAGAGCGCGTCATCGTCCCAGGCTAGTCCCGACGAGTCGGCGGGCCTCTGCTCTCAGGAGAATCGTTCGGCAACGAGTCGGATCCCCCTCCCTTCCCCCGCCACACGGCTCACTCACCTGCACGTAGAAGGCGGATGCGATGCCGACGAGGAGGGCGAGCACGCAGAGTTGCGTCCAGCCAGTCGTCCTGGGTCCGGTCCGAAGCAGGGACAGAAGCGAGGCCAACATGCTCCCGAGCGACTGCCGTACCACCTGACAACATCACACTGCATAGCATCATGTAACTAGCTCAACGCGACCGCCGAGTAGTCAGCGGTAGTCCCTCTCTCTCATGCTAGTGTGTCGCCATAATAGCTAGCCTCTCTCTCTCGCCGCCCTTATTGGCGGTTGGGAAAACGGGAGCGGGGTGGGGGGGGGCTAGACAACACAAAACAATGTGTGCGCGTGTGTGTGTATGTGTGCCACGGACGGATGACCATGAGGAAAGAGAGAGGGGGAGATGAGTGACAGGGTGCGTATGAGAGAGCAGCTCTGACAAGTGGCTGGTGAGTACAAATGGACCTAAAGCGGAGGACGGATCGGCGGGAGGAGGAGGAGGAGACGATAGGCAGCCTGCGTGCGTGTGTGCGTGGGCAGGGGAAGGTGGGAGTTTGGAGGAAGAAGAAGAAGAGGAGGAGAGGCGTCTGACTCCTCGGGCTCAGCGACCGAAAGACTCGTCTGCTGACAGGCACACTGTGCCGCCGGAGGACGAGGAGCCCTGTGGGAGAGCGGAGAGGAGGAGGAGGAGGGGCACAAGCACCGCCCTCCTCCTTCGTCTTTCCTGCTACCTTCGTCTGGCTCCCGCCGTCGCAGAGCAAAGAGTCACTGCTCCCTCTCTACTCACGCCCCCCACAACCTCTGCCCAAAGAGTGGCGGGCGAGCGAGCGGCCACCGTCGGGCACGTGCGCGACGCATGCTGGAGAACGGATGAATCGACGAGGAGAGTCGTCGCACATTGCGTGCCTCCCCCCTCTCTCTCGTTCTCTCTGGCTGGCCAGCTGTAGATGCAGCAGCCAGTAAGAAGCCTCGGCGTGAATTGTGACACCGACACGGTGAGAGAGGGAGACGTGCGACACCAGGAAAATGAGTCGATTCATGTGGCACACACACACCCCACGCCTGCGCACAAACAACAACACAGCGAGCGCGCGAGAGCAAATAAGCTGAACGATGGCGACGAGCAGTGGTGGCAGAGCGCTCACATCAAGATGTGTATCTCTCTCTGCGGGGGTGGCGCTAATGTGAGCAGATACCCTGACTGCGACGACGACGACGACGACGACAACTCGATGACGCTAGAGGGGTTTCATTATTTCTGAATCGGAACTGAGACCCTCTATTTTGTGAAATTTCGGCTCCCCAACGTCGGGGTTCCGAAGGCAGAGCGGCGAACATTTCGACTGCACAATTTTGATTGTTGAACATTCCGACACACGAGATACCTCTACTCTGAAGTAGCGGCGGTGCAGCCCTGCTCGTCATGACGTAAGTTGGCAGCTTGCGGTTATAGTCGGATTGTATTGCATGCATGACATATTGCACACTATCACGGGACCGACATCTCTCTCTCGCTCTCTGTTGTGGCGTGTCAATGAGAACGGGCAAGAAAAGTGTCGCAGAGGAAGGAGGGCTTGGCATTGTCCATTCCGACCTCATCCATTTCTTCATGCCCACTCTCTCTGCTCCTTCCTCCTTCCGGCAAGCAGCAGCAGCGCCTCCCTCTTAACCTCTCTGTCAGCCGAAAATGGAGAGAGAGAGCAAAAGGAGGGGGAGGGCGACGGCGCGCCGAGAACGGCACGCGCCGTGACGCCGCTAACTCGGAGAACTCCCATGCTGACTTATTCCTTCCAGGCTCCGTGTATCCTCCTTCCCCTTCTCCGTCTTCTTTTGCCGCCGTGGCTGTCTCTTCTGGCACCACTCAAGGCGAGGTGCGTTCAGCGGAAGGACCAGACACTCGTCGGACTGGCCGGTATGCATGGCGAGCAGCAGCGGCAGATACACAGCAAGGAGACCGTAAAAATTGGCTGTCTCTCGCCTCCTTCACCTTCTCCTTCTCTCTCCTCACAAGCCACCGAGAAAGACTGGTTTTCTGCCCGTCCCCCATCTCCGCATGACGACAGCAGCAGCAGCAATTCTCCGGACGCTGGGGGGAGGGAGACAGCGAAGGGGGAAAAGCCAAAGACTTTCGCCGACGAACAAGCGCATGCACGCATGCGCGGCTTACTCAGTCAGATGTTTGCGCAATGGAAGAAAGCATTGCTCTCTGAGATCATTATCGCCGTCTATTTTCTCCTGCTGCTACCACTCCTTGTCGCCCATGTCGGGGCGCAGTCTACCAACGATTTGGACCAGTTCCGAGAACTTCTTCGGACCTTTCTCCAGAGATCGTCCGACATTCCGCTTACGCCGCAGAGGAGATCGAATTTCGGGACGGCGGTCGGTCGTCTCCACAGTCGTTTCGGTCTACCGAGAATTGCAGCCCATTCGGCGACCGCTAGCTGACAGAACCGAGTATTCGGTGAATCGGCAAATTCTAAACGGTTGTTATTGTCCAATGCCCGCAGGCGATGATCACGTTTCCTTGTAGATGTCTTCGAATCGGATCTGGTGCTTACACCGCCGCAAATGGAAGCTGTCATTGATGCCTTCAACGACCGTGTGCACGGTAGATTCGTTTGCGCCACGGCTATGCATGTCGTCAGCATTGTTTATTCGCAGGTCTGAAACCGCGACGGAAAAGAAAGGTGATCGACGGAGATCGATTTCGATGGCCCAACGCAACGGTTCCCTACGAGTTCGGTTCACAAGACGGTGCGTTTCACAAATTGCCTAGTGATGCGTCAATTGAGTTTAGCAAATTGGCAGACCGTCATCCGAAATGGGATGGCGAAATGGCAGCGAGAGACGTGCATTCGGTTCAGGGCACGATATTCGGCCGACAAGGATTACGTGTCGTTCATTCGCGGCGGAGGGTAGCGCCACTTGTTTTTTATCGCTTGCACGAGCAGTGATTAGGTGCTACTCGAGTGTTGGACGGGTTGGCGGTCGTCAGACTCTGTCGATTGGCTACGGTTGCGAGGGACCCGGGATCGTGGCGCACGAGATCGGTCACGCTCTGGGCTATTGGCACGAACAGTCGCGACCTGATCGCGACAAGTTCGTCAACATCAACGAGGAGAACATTGTGCGGTTAGCAACGACACGCGAGTCGGCGTGCATCATTCAGATTGCAGTGGCACACGGGGGAATTTCGAGAAGCGCAATGATATCGACTTGTTCGACGTCCCCTACGACTATGGCAGCGTCATGCACTATGGCGAGCGTCCAGCCCCCACATTCGATTGCCCATTTGGATTGCAGGTCCACAGGCCTTCACAACGGACTGGCATCGAGTGACGATCGAGACGAAGGATCTGCGATTTCAGGTTGCCGCCGCGTACAATTCGCACGCATTCCCTAGTCGTTCAGCACACGATCGGCCAGCGAGGGGAGCTCTCGTTCACCGACATCAAACTTGCAAACAAGATGTACTGCTCACGTGAGTTCGCAACGGGTTTGAGTCAATTGATCATGTGCGTAGACATGTGTAATGGAACGACGCTCACTTGCAAAGCCGGTGGCTACCAGGACCCATTGGACTGTTCACGCTGCAAATGTCCCGCTGGCACGGGCGGTGTCCGTTGCGATCGGCTTGCTCGCTCGACGCTCGGATGCGGAGGCGCATTGAAGGCGACGGCGGTGTGGCAGACACTTTCCAGTACGACGCTCGGCACCTGCCATTGGGTGATCTCCGTGAGCGTCCTTTCTTCGACCGCCGTCCATTGCAACTGTCTCATGGCCTAGGCGCCGGAAGGAGGCCGCGTCCAGCTGGAAGTACTGGACACGGTCATGAAGTGCGAGATGTCGTGCGCGCACAACTACGTCGAGATCAACTCGCACGCGTCCTTCGAGCAGACCGGTTTCAGGTGAGAGAGCGGGAGATCGCTAGCGCTTGTGGGTGGAGGGCGGAATCCAGACCACACAATTCACGCAGACAATGCTGCAATGCCGTTCCCGGCGTCGTCATGTCGGAGGGTCGGTCTGTGCTGGTGTCCGCCGTGACGGTCGAGCGTCCGGCCAACTTTTCCCTTCGCTTCGTGGCGGTGCAACCGGACGGAGCGGCGCCCCCGAAACCGCCGCCCGCAACCTGGAACGGGGAGGGCGGTCTGACTGGTCTGCTGGCTGCCGAGAGCGGCGTCGACGGAACACTCGAGGAGGTCGTTCTGCAACAGCTCGCACCCTCCCGACGACGTTCCTCGTCGCCTGCCGTCGCGAGCACAACGAGAGGCATCGTGCAGATCGTCGATCTGGTGCGCACATTTCTCGGAGGACGCTGACCGCCTCGTCAACCGGTCGGTCGGTCGGTCGTCGTGGTCGTCGTCGTCGTGACCGGTAGCAGACAGACAGACAGACACTTCATACGTTCGTCTCGTCTTTGCTCTTTCTTGCTTCTTGTCTCTCTGGTTGCGGTGTCTCGTTACTGTCGTCGCGTAAGGAAGTGCAAGTCACGGACAGAGCCGTGAAGACGAAGAAGAAGAGTGAAGAGCAGTTCCTTGCGGGCCGTCTTCTTAAGTTGCGTCGCCGCCGTCGCCGCCACGTCTCGCCAGCTGCTCGACAGAGTCTCCCTCCTCCTCCTTCTCCCCCTCCGCCTCCGCCTCCTCGACGGAGGACAATGTGGCGGTGGCGAGTGACACAACAAGACATGTGAGGAGGGGGGGGGTGCGCAAGTCGTCGGTCGTTGTCAATATTTGACACCGCGGCCCTCCTCTTCTCGCCTTGCACCAGCTGCTCGTCCGTCTCCTCGTGTGTCGCGTCGACGCGGCGACAAGGTAGAGTGCGCTGCTGCAGTAGCGGAGGAAGGGGAAGCGGCAGCAGCAGCAGCAGGAGGGGGAAGAAGAAGGACGAGATGAAGTCCGTACGCGCACATACCGTTTGGGAGCGGGAGCGAAAGCAGAAGAAGGATGGGCTGCCTGCCTGGCTCGCGTGAGAGAGAAAGAGAAAGAGAGACTGGTTTCCACCACACAGACACTGACTCTCTTCTGTCCGTCTCTCCCCCTTTCTCTGGCGGTAGCTGACACACAGCGGCGCGCGCCTTCTTCGCTCTCCCCCTCTCGCGCTGTCGCTCTTGGACAGAGTGAGAGGAGAGTGGCAGGCAGACAGTTGCGCACGCGCGAGCACAATGCCGGCACCTCCTTGACCGCCGACGTGCACTCTGCTGCCACACCACTTGTGGCCGTGAAATTGGCACCGCTGTCGGACGGAATGGTCAGCTAAACCGGCACTCGTCGTCACTCGCTTGCTCCTCGCAGTTGCGCGACGACACCGGAAACCCCTGCTACTGCTGCAGCTGCTGCCCCTCTCTACGTCGCCATCCCCTTCGCGCGTGGAGAGAGGGAGGGGCGCGACAAACTCGCTCTCTCTCTCTCTCTCACTCGCCCCCGCCTCTTCCCTTCTCTGTTCACACCTCTGCTCTCGCGTGTGTGTCGGCGGCGGTCTGTGTGCGGATCGCCCCCGTCGTCGTCGTCGTCGGCGTCGCTGACCGCACCACTCGAGAGAAGAACGTGCTGGTGCAGCTCTGTGATCGCACTCATCTCCACTTCGCGCCTCGACCCCTCTTCTATCTCCTTCTCTTTTTCTTCTTCGTCTCATCGCGCGCGCGCGCACCGAAAAGAGGACGACGATCCGCCCCTGTTGCGTCTTGAGTGGACGGGCGTGAGAGAGCGTCAGTCCTCCATCATGGACAATCTCTACGGCACTTCGACCGGCTTCGGAGGCGGCGTAACCCTGCCAGCCGCCTCGGAGGCCATCGTCAATTCCCCTATTAGTGGCCAGCAGAATTCGCCCTCACTAGTAAGCCGAATCCTTCAGGCAAGTGCCGTGTCATGTGATCGCCCAAAACAACCATCTCCAGTTGGCTCTCGGCCTGTTTGTCACAACCGCGGAGCTTCCGGGCGTCTCGGAACACCATGACTTGTTGTCCTTCGACTGTACATTCGCCACGGAGTGTCGATGGGAGAGCGTGGGATCTACGATCGATCACTGGAAGGTAGCACGTGGCGAGCCCGATCCGTTTCTCTGGTTTGCGGCAACTGGAACAATGGCAGTTCCCAGGGAGCCCTTCGGCATACTTGAGGTTCGTCATCATGACGATCTTTGCGCATACCTTTGCTGTCAGGTTCGATCGCCGCAAGCCGATTCCCTGATGACGGACCCCATACGATGCCAAAATGGCTCGGCGACATTGGCGTTCACTTACTGGGCGATGGGAGGTCGGCTTCTCATTCTTCTTCAAAGTGAAGTGAAAGCTTCAGGCGCGGATCTCGAGATCTGTCTCACAGACATCAACGGCGGCAAGTTCAATTGCACTGGATTGCTCAGTGCATCGACGATGCCGGGAAAGGTGTCGCTCACGATTCCGCCAATACAGCACCCCTTTAGGGTTTGTAACTGCCCAGAGACTTTCGGTACGGTATGAGCGATTTGCAGTTGATGATTGCGCCCGGCCCCGAGACTGGTGTCATCGCGTTGGACGACATTCGCTATGAGGCTACCGCCTGTGGACCTCCAGAGAAGATTGATTGGCCGTCCACAATCGCCATGATCACTGCGCCACCTATGACGACGACGACGACGGCGGAACTAACAATCGCTACCACAACGCCCACTACGACGACAACGCCCACTACGACTACGACTCCCTCAACCACTACCACCACCACCACCACCACCACCACATTGCCGCCGACAACGACGCTCGTTCCATGGGTGAGCGGGGACGAATGATGTAAAGCCGAAGATTCAAGTACCAGGTGTTGCCGCGCTTCTCGCCGCTCACATTCGCTCCAACCAGCGAGACGTCGAGCGCTTTCACCACTCCCTTCCCGCCCGTTCCGCCGCCACCGCCGCCAACCAAAGCCGCTCCAGCGCCTGCGCCTGCGCCGATAGTGTTTCCGTCATTCCCCTATCCGGACCTCTTCAATCGATTGACTTCCTCTTCCACTACAACCACAACAACCACTACCACTACCACCACGACGCCATCCACCACCACCACCTCGACGGAGACGCCATTCGATCTGATGGTGTACGGAAATCGAACGCGCCCGGTGAGACCTCGTATGCCCTGCTCGAGAAGTGCCATTGCATGCCTATTAGCTGTTCGACCGTCGTCAGCAGAAGCCGGTCCGCGACTCGTCCAAGTTGCTCTGCGACTTCAGTGCCGACTTCCCCTGTCAGTGGGGTGTCACTGCCGGCAGATGGGCGATCGTGGAACGAGGCGCCATTCCGACCCTCGACGCTGCACTTCAGCACTCCGACCCGGTGGCGGCTCCCGTCTATCCGGCTGCACTCGTTCTGCAAGGCGGCGCCATGCTTAGCAGCGATACGCTGCGCTGTCAGACCGGATCTGGAAAGGTGGGGCGCGCAAGGCGTCTAGCACGCGACCCGTGTTCAGGTGTTGCTGCGGTACTGGACGAACGGCGCCGTCCAGGTGCAGGTCTGCGCACTCGGACTCGACGAGAACGATATCGTGAATTCGCCACACGTCGCCTGTCTGGCGCATCAAACACTGAGGGTCGACGAGAGGCCGAACAATCTGGCCGTCTTCGACTTCTCCCAGTCCATCGTGCGTCCATTCACGGTGAGTGTTCCGCTCGCTTCGCTCTACGTTGACCGTGCGCAGCTGAACATCATACCCGTCTGGAACTCGACTGGATCCAATCAGTACATGGTGCTCGATGAAATCGCCTACATCGGCGAGTGCGCGACCGATCCCGCCACTGCCGCTACGACCACAGCGACGACGACCGAACGGCCGCCATCGACCACGCCGACCGTGATCGTTTCACGATTCACGGCCACGCCCGTTGCCGCCGTGTTCACGGCTAAGAAGGTCGACAAAATCGGTGGATGGTCCACCATAAAGCCATCGCGACCATTTCCCGAGTAAGTTGTTGGCGCGGCTCTTTCCAGTTGAAGGCGACGCCATCATCAGACGCACGGTCTTGATGAGACGAACGACGTCGACCACGGCGAGCACAACCTCGGTCGATGGAGGCGATGAGGACGGGGAAGAGGAGGGTGGTGAAGTCGACGAGACGACCGACGATCGATCCGGACAGGGGCTGATCGTGTCGGGCACCGGCAACGAGATCATCTTCCCGGGCGCCGTGATGTCCTCGACCCTCCCTCCGTCCTCGTTCACGATCCGCCACACGACCACTCCTCTACCACTGCTGTCACTATCCACTCCTGCTCCCAAGCCGATCGACTATTGTCAGCTGCTCAACTGCAATTTCGACGGTAACAGCGCTCGATGCGCACGCGCGCACGTTTCCCAACGGTTCTTGCACACAGAGACCGCCTGCAACTACCTGAATCATGGATTGACCAGAGTGCCGTGGTCGCTGAGAAACCGAGGCTACGGCTATCCACTGACCGGCACCACGGACATTCGACCCAGTGAGTGCAAGCGGTGCTGCTCCCGGTCCAAAAGACGTCGTTCGTTGCAGCCTCGGCCAACGGCCAATTCGTGTCCGCGATTCTGGCTCCCGGCGACTTTGCCATTCTGGAGTCGCCCAAATTCAACATCACTCTAACGCTGAACGTCCTTCTCTTCCAGGTCTGTGCCTTCGCACGGCGCCCGAGTTGATGGACGAACGATTTACAGTATTATCGGCCCAGTCACATGGCGACGCTGCGACTCTGCATCGGATCGAAGTACACAAAGCCGTTGCGATCTGTGGCCTCCTTCACGCAATGCCCCACCGTGCTTCGGTCGCTCACCTCGAGATCGGCCTACCGATGGAACACGATTCACGTACAGCTCCCGGCCGGCACCTCCAATGTATAGTGATGATGATGCGGTCGATCGATCGTGAAACGAAACCGCCGTTCAGTTCTATCTCGTGGCTCACAATTCGGAGAAGGCCGACGAGCACACGGCCATTGCGATCGACAACATCCGAGTGGCGCTTTGCGATCCACGCAATGCCGACCCCTCTCTGCTGGAATTCTACGACGCCACCAAGGAACAGAAACAAGCCCCCGACACTGGGACCGTGCACGATGGACAGGTTGCTGCCGCGATGATGGCACTGGGAAGCGAATGACGAAAATGAACTCGTTGCAGCTGCATCACAAGTACCGGTCGCTAGCGGCGCCGATTCGCAGTCAGGCTGCACTGCAGCCGAGAAGACGGGCAGTCGTTCCGTCGCAGACGATGAAGCAACACGGATTGGCGCAGTCGCGCTACGTGCCCGCACGACATCCGTCGAGTCGACGGTCGCTCACGGCCACGAACGACTCGTTCCCGGCGTCGATACAGCCCTTGCACGCAGTCATCATGCACAAGAATGCAAGCGACCGCGCAGCGGGCACCCTGCAACAGACGCGAAGACGAACCGTCAAGAGGAGGTGATGACGATGACGATGATGATGATGCAAGGAAGAGGCAGACCGGCTGTCCAACCAGATCTATGCGTCCCACCCAGTCACAAGACCGCATCTCAAGCACCGCACATCCAAGCAGAAGCACATGCGCACCGCCATCGTCGACGCACAGCCCGAAGAATACTTAATGTCGATCGATGAAAAGTAATCGCAGTAACCACAGGTTGCATCTGTTTGCGAGTTGGCAGCATGACAAGTGCCACTGCCTATGGAGAGGAGGATGGGTGCCGCCGTCTGCGACCGCCCCTCATTATCTGGGTGTGTATGCATCACTGTCTGATGGAGGTTGCCAAAATGAGCTAAGCCCTTGAGTCTATGCGTGTAGCCACTACTTTCCGTGAATTACTCAATACATAATGCGCGCGAGACACCCGCACTCTCTAATTTTTCTACTCGAATTGCGTACTCTCTCGCCCGGTGCGACGTACCACTGCTCGCGCCGCGACCGGCGTGACTGGCGCCGCAACGACCGGCGGAGTCACCACTGCCACCACCGCCACCACCTCGACCGCCTCCACCACCACCACGGCCGCTGGCTAAGTGCCCACACTCCAGGAGGTGTCGTAGCCACCACACACACACACACACACACACACACACACACTCATCGCCTGACGATGATAACCTTGTTGAATGACCAATGAAGTGCGTATTGATTCAGCATAGTCAGTGAGCATATCATCATCATCATCATCATCATTTACACCAGTCTCCATAGCGATCACCAGTCGAGGCGCGCTCACACGTCGCCGCGACGAGTTTGTAATTTGCTTGTCGCATGATCTCCCTGTAGCGCCGACGACCCTCGATGTTTGCAGCACCAACTCGTGTTGTTGGTGACGACTATCGCAATGCTCCGCGCTCTTTCTCTCTCTCTCTCTCGCGGCCTAGACCCTCTCGGTTCGCTGCACTATCTGCTGGGCACACGATGTGCGCTGTCTATACGAATGATCCACAGCAGACGCAGATGCGCCGCAAGACAACGTGGCACCAGGCGCTAATTATGAGTGCCAGTGTAGCAACGGCAGAGACGAGCCGTGAACGCACGGCTCTATAAAATGCGTTCGAGTTGGATTCACAGCACTTGAGCGGAGTACAGCAGTAGCAGCAAGGACAAGAAGCCAATCAACCATGCATCTGTCGTTGGTCGTGTTCGCGGCGCTGGTCGGAGCGGTGTCGGCGGTGAACTACACGTGCCAGGCGAGCGCCTTCATCAAGGACCCCACCGTGGCCGCCTGCGTGGGACCGTGCGTGACGACCGCGGCCGGCTCGTTCAAGGCGATCAAGGCCTGCAAGAAGACCTGCAAGCTGACCAAGGCCCAGAAGGCGCTCAAGAA
>JACMII010000031.1:21264-52972 GCA_014805405.1 Bunonema sp. RGD898 | reverse complement strand
GCGATTCGTGCCGCCTCGCGCAGTCCTGAACGTCGACGCGCATCGCATGTTGTGTGGGAGCTTGACGAAATATGCGGCTCGCACCTGACAAGAAGGCGCCGTGCAGGGTGCCCGGAAACTGGGCACTCGTGTGCTCCCCAGCAAAGAACAGTCTCGGCGGCTCCTTGTCGCCGCTGCCGCCGCCACCATTCGCCGAGACCGGCTGGGAGATCGTGGTCCACTCGGTTCCGTCGCACGCCAGCGAAGGGTACGAGAAGGCGCCCAGCGACTGCGGCTCTCGACCCCACTTGGACGCGCAGACCAGCTTGGGCTGCAATACGACGACGATGATGATCGCCCCATGAGTAATCCCGAGACGAATCATCATCGCTCTTACATCCTTTCCCCCGGCCAGTCCGTAGATCTGGTGCAGATGCGCGGACGCTCGACCCCAGATCGCCTTCTTGTCCATTCGTTCGGGCAGCGAGGCGGAGGCGCCCGCAAAGTAGCCGAGCAGCGAGTTGCTCGCCACGTCGGTCGGGGTCTTCGGAGGAAAGAGCACCTCCCAGCGATAGAGCTCCCCACGGGCCGCTCTGAAATATGTAGAGTAGGGATGTTGTCTCCGCAAAATAGGCGAAGGTGGGGAAATGCGGGAAGGAAAGTAAAACAAATGATTTTTGGCTCGAATTGTGACTATTTCTATGCAAGGCGCTATGGGCAATTTTTCTGTAATCGACATTTCTAACTGGCGGCTGAAAAAGTTTTCAAGAAAGCCACGGAGAATGCTACTTTTTGACCTGCCCGTCTCAGCCTCTAGACCTTAAACGATAAAGCACCTCAAGATTTTACTCTGTTCCGGATACATTTTCTTGCTCCAAAGTTCGGAAAAAACCTTTCCCCATGGAATACCGTTTTCACGGGGACAACATTCCTAATGTAGAGATCGAGTGAGCGTCGCCCGCAGCTTTGCACCACCACCACCACCGCCGCGCTTACCCAGACTGCGCGAGCTGTCCGATGCGCTGCGTCTTGTCGTCCCAGAACCCCTTGTCGAACTGGAGGTAGAGCTTGTTCTGATTGCCAAAGCCGAGTCGCTTGATCGCCTCCACGTGCTTTTCCGGCAGCGGCGGATGGAAGCGAGGCGGCGCCTCCAGCGGTTGTGGCTCCGGATTCTCGCGCCGCCGCTCGCCGTTCCGACTCGTCGCCGCCTCCTGCGTCTCGTCCTCTTGGACGCTCCGTTTCAGGACGCCCAGCGGAAAGGTGCAGACCACAAAGTCCGCGGAGTGCTCGGTGCCGTCCGCACACTCGACTCGTACCGCTACGTTCGCTTTGCGCTATGTGAGGGATGCCAAAACTCGGTACCGTCCTGCTCCAGTCGGACGTGACGAACCACCTTTTGCGTTTGGACGTCGAGCTCTCGGCAAAGATGGGTCATCAGCTCGCAGAGCCCCTCTTTCACTGCAAACCCACTTGCACGTCTGCTCTCTTCCTTCGCCCCCCGTCGTGCGTACCGACAAAGTCGGACCCTTGAATCGGTGTCGCGGCCGAGGCGAACTCCGCCGCCGCCACTCCGGCCAGTCCGACCATGTGGAGCGGTGCGCCGAACCTCGCCTCCTCCTTCGTCAGTTGCCAGTCCATCACGCGCCGGTCGAGCTCGTTCATGTAGACCTCGCTGCAGGGCGTCCCTCATTTTCGACCCCCGCCCCGCCCGCCCCAAACGGACTCACTTTGGCTCCATCGAACGCAGGTTCGTGAGCGACATCTCGAGCATCTTCCTCCGGCCCTCCAGTTCGTCGTATCTCGCAACGGCCACCGCAAGATCCCGTCGGTGGCAGCGACGAATGATGTCCGCCTCCAGTCGCTGGTCGCTCGTCTGATTCTCGTCATTCGGCTGCGCGTTCCTGTGCGTCGACCCACGCACCAGCTCGCGCGCAATGTGCTGGACCGATCGCTTGAAGATGGCCATCTTAAAATGGGACGGACAATCGTCTCGGTGAAATGCGATGATCCCTCTCCTAGGGCGCACCTCATCGTAGCACGTGCCCAGTTTGCGCAGAATGTCCTCGTACTTTCTCCAGTATTCGAGTCGTCTTCGTTGCACGCGCAGTTCCAACTGCAAGCGAATGGTGGGGTTTCGCGGAATGAACCTCCGCCTCTCCTGAAAATTCACACACCTGATTGACGAGCGCCTGATGCGCGGCCTCCATGCTGAGCGGCTGTGGCGCGACCTTCATCTCCTGATCGCCTCCTGCCGTCTCGTTCTCCGCGCTTCCGCCGTCCGTCGTCGCCGCTCGCTCGACGGCCACGTGCAGAGCGGTCGTCCAGATCTTGCGATGTGCGCTCAGAACGAGCTGCTCTTTTCGCGTTTCGATCGGCGCGCCCGTCGTGTCGAAGAGCGCCACGGGCGGCGTGTTCCTCTCGACGGTGACGTTCACTTGCTGCACGAGCGTGGTGAGCGGATTGCCGCCCGCAAAGGATCGCTCTTCGAGACGGAACACGGTTCGGAAGGGGGCAACTCACAGACGCCATGAATCACGGGCACGCCCATCTCGACGGGCAGGTTCTCCGGCGTCTTGTACGTGTAGACCCGTCCGCCGACGCGTTGCTGCAAGGCGGCGGTCGAGCAACTCTCCTCCTCCTCTCTCTCACCCTGGCCTCGAGCACCGTGACGTCGAAGCCGAAGAAGGCGAGCTGTCGCGCGCAGGCGAGCCCCGCGGCGCCCGCCCCGAGGACCAGGATCTTGCGGCTCTTCGCGGGCGGCAGCTTGGTGGCCGTGACGTTCGAGAAGACGCCAAAGTTGATGTAGCAGTAGCGCTGCAGGTAGGCGTGCACGCGGCGGACGAGCTCCTGGTCCGAGTCGAACGGCGCCGGCAGATCGGCGGCAACGACCTCGGCGGACAGTTCCGTCAGCGGACAGGCGTGCCAGAGTTGGAGCTGCATCGCACACACATTCGTCTCCGAGTCGCATCGCCGAAAGCAAGCGAACCGTCTTGTTGCGGACGAACAGGTAGACGATGGTCGAGGCGCGCGCCTTAGCGATGTCCGGAAACGCGGCGGCCTCGTGCGCAGAGAGTCGGTCTGCCGGCAGTCGTGCTGCCGCGGCGGCGGCTCGCAATGCTGCAGTGCATGTTGCGTCCTCCTCAGATTCCTCGCCACCACAAATGTGCAAGCGTACCGATATCGTCGTCCTCCCATCGGTAGATGTCCCGTTGCTGGGCTGCCGCCTCGACGATCATCCTCTCGAGCCGAGCCATCGTCTTCCTCGCGTCCTCGTCCTGTCCGCCGTCGTCCAGATCCAGAAGCGCGTCTCCGTCCGAGTCCAGTCCGTCGTCGTCGCCGTCCTGATTTCTGGTCTGTTGTTGCGGCGACGGCTGCTGCTGCTGCTGCTGCTGTTGCAGTTGATTCTGGGCAACGCGTCCCCTCCGGATCTGCTCCTCGTCCACCTCATCGTCGTCGCCGTCGTCCATATCTTCATCCTCGTCCAGCAAGTCGTCCTCCTCTTCCGCGTCCGCTAGGTTGTTGTTCCCCTGCTCTTGCTCGTCCTCGATTCTTTCGCCACCGCCGCCGCCGCCGCCACCATCACCACCGCCATCTTCTGCTCCTGCTCCTTCTCCCCCGTTCATCAGCATGCCCACTTCCTCGTCGTCATCGTCGTCCGGAAATGGAGGCGTCGACGCACCGGAGCTCGATCCCGCCTGCTGTTCGAGGGCCATGGCTCGAGGCGACATCCTTCCTTCACTTTGTCGAATTTACCGCGCTCCGCTTGTCAATATTGCTCCGGCTCTGCCATACCGATGAGGGAATGAACACCGACCCCGATCGATCTGCTTCGCATTCATAATCTTCGCTTCCCCATGTTGTTGTTTTCTTATGAAAAATACTCGAATGTTTCTGGTTTCCCCTCTCTTTCGTGTGTGTGTGTGTATGTGCGTGTGTGTGCAACCCCCTTCCCAACTCAAATCCAGAATAACTTCCTTCTCAGTCGCTTCTCTCGCTCCTCCCCTTCCTCATGATGATGTCGGATGTGTGTGTGTGTGTGGCGCACGTGTGCTCTCATCGTCAAAACACCAGGGACAGAAGAGTAACGGGTAGTGGCGGTGGTGCGGAGACAAACGAACAAAATGTCTCTTCTCGTGGCATGCATCCCCCCTCATGATCACATGAAGTCGTCCTCGAGATCGTCGTAGGCGCCGTCTCCACGCGGATCGTAGTCGTCGTAGGCGGAGCCGCCCTTGCCGACCTTGAGCGAGGCCTTACCGCCGGTCTTGGCGCCTGCGGCGTTCGTCTTAGCCGCTGCGGCGGTCTGTTGATGGTGTCCGCTGGTCTGCTGCTTCTTGGCTCGGTCCTCGTCCTCCTTCTTCTTGTCGGCGATCGTCTTCGCCACCGTCGCGATGCGCCGCGCCGACGTCGAGTCCAGGTTCTTGGTGAGCGTCACCAGGAGGATGGCGATCATGTCGATGTAGTGTGCAGCCTTGTGACGGGTCGCCAGCTGGATGCCCACCTTCTCGCCGATGACCTCGAACTCATCCTTCGAGCGGATCGTCGAGTAGGTGCCGTCCGAGGCTTGGCCTGCAATTGCGCGCCACTCGCTGGCCCATTCGCCATCCCCCCTACCAAGCAGATCCTCGGCGAACGAGAGGTCCGAGCGGCGCTGCGCCTCCTCAATCTCCTTGGGCGTCAGGTTGCGGCCGAGCTGACTGGCCAAAGCGGTCACCGGCTGCAAGCCAGCCCTCGAATTCCGACACCACTTGAACCGCTCACGTCTTCCCGGAGCCGATCGCCAGGTCGAGCCTTGGGCTTGGTGGGCTGCGAGTTTGGCACGCCCGGTCGGTCGTCGACCACCGTTTCGGCTGCTTTCGCCTGCTCCACCTCGGTGGGCACGAAGTCGTCGGCATCTGGTTGACTTACTTCACTCCCTAATCACGAGCTCCTCACCCCAGCTGTCGGCCATCTTGGCACTCTCGTCCACGTGCGCGGTCTCTTCACTCAAAGTTTACGACCTTCGAGTCGGCGCGACGTTCGCTTTATTGAAAAGCCTGCAATCCATTTCGCATTTGGTCACCATGATTCCTCGTCAGAACCCAATCAGTATCTTCCA
The DNA here is from genome assembly GCA_014805405.1 of Bunonema sp. RGD898. Lineage (NCBI taxonomy): Eukaryota > Metazoa > Nematoda > Chromadorea > Rhabditida > Bunonematidae > Bunonema > Bunonema sp. RGD898. The sequence goes on along the minus strand of JACMII010000031.1, from coordinate 47,895 downwards.
CGGTCCACGGCGTGTACCGATTCACCTCAGAGTCAGAAGGATTACGCCACACACACACATCCGTCTCTGCATTCATTCTACTCGGTCGCACTCCTCTGTGCGTGTCTGTATGGCAGAGCCTAGTCCTCGTCCTGGGGGCGGCTGCTGCAGCACCGGTCCTTGATCGCTCTTGCGTTTCGCTCTGTCCATCTACTGTCCGTCCACGTTGAGCTGCAGTCCTCGTCTGCCTCCGAACCCAGTCGGAGGCGAGATCGATCCCACGAATCCAGTCGGAGGCGAGATCGATCCTCCGCCGCCGAGTGGCGACGTTCTCACGGCCATGCCGCCAAAGCTAAGGCCGGTCTCGGCAAACGTCGGGAAGCCTCCCACTCCTCCTCCTCCTCCGTAGAGTCCCGTCAGATCGTCTCCTCCATGTTGTTGTTGTTGCTGTCTGAGAGGCTGTGCAAGAGAGGGCGGTGACAGGCGTTGATGCGGGCTTCCTTTTCCACCAGTGCCAATCGCCGGACCTGCGCCCATCTGGTCGAGGAGCGAGGGCGGCGTGCCGGGTGCGGTCCTAGAGAATCATCATTCTAGTCGAAAGCCAAACATGTATCATTTCTCGCATTCGTTCGTCACTTACTATCGAAAGTATTCGACTTGTGCAAGTACAATAGCCCCCGACCTAGAAAGAAATGACATCATACCATACGTCTCGAGGGAATGCATACACGTGCAGTTATTAGTCAGGAGCTCTAAACTCACTCGCTTTCACAAGAGCTAGATTTCGTAAGAAATCTCGTCACTGGTAACCTAGTATAAGAGCAGGAGCGAACATCCCAGAGGGGTCCAGTCCAACTCCAATTAATAATAACTTGACTAGGATCCTGTCGCGTGAAGAGAGCTCCTTCCCTCCCATTCACCGAGTACCACTCTCGAAAAGGGACCTGGACGACTAGTCCACCGCTATAGACTACCACTGAATAGAAACTACTCCCTGATTGGCGTCTAGAGCCCAGTGCGCTCCAGGCGACGGTTAGGAAGCTTGGCTGCCTTTCCCTTCTAACCCCAGATTACCCGCTTTTCGATACTTACCGTCCTCCACCGCTTCCGTCGCTCTGCATCTGCTGCGCCCAGGCCTGGCACCGGGTGTAGACCCAGCTCGTGAGACGCAACATCGACCACTGGAGACCGCACTGGAGGGTCAGAGCGCCCACGCCCTGAAGTAATTCGGGACTTCACCGAAAAAGAGAACACTGAAATGTGCTCACCGCATAGAGCGCCATCGCTTGCTCGCTCCGTACCGTCGTCACGACGCAGTCCAGCAGGCCGGAGTATTTGACCGAGAGCGAGATCGCCGTCGAGCCCGTGTCCAGGTTGTCGATCAGCGTGCGCGTGCCTGCATTGCTCGGCGGCTTTTCTCTTGTCGCCTCCAAATCTTGCTCACCCTGCACGTAGAGTCGGTGCAGAATCAACTCGAACGGGTAAAGCGCCAGATCGGCGAGCACACTGGAGGCAATGCCGGCGATCAGTTGCGGCATCAGACGATCGAACGAGGTGCGCTCTTTCTTGCGCCGCTATAACGGGTCGTTTCGTCGTTCGAAGTCGAAAATTTCACCCACCTGAAACTGTTGGGCTGCATCGAGGATGTATCGGTGAAAGACGCCGGCGAGCAGGTAGTGCGACAGTCGGAAGACGACGGTAGGCGGCGCTAGGTACAAAACCAGGAAACGTTGGGATGATGCGTCACCGCCGACAATGTCCCACCTAAATCCGCATGTGGACGGGGGAATGCAAACAGAAGCACTTGAGTCGATTGACGGCTCGCTTCAGCACTTCGAACACGCGAATGTCGTGCACCGACATGCCGGCCTCGCTCTGAAATTCCACGAAAAACGAATTGTGAGGATGCGAAATTCAGGTTACTCGAACGGTGTCGATGAAAGACGAGATGTAGAAGGGTGTGAGGACGAAGTATGTCGACGCCTTCAAGACCAGGTGCCGAAGATATTTCTGGCGGGAACCGCCTTGGACGGTCGTTCTTAAACAACGATTATTATCCCATATTTTCGACGTCGCAATTCAGTCCCACCTCGGCAAGCCGAAAAACTCGGCGATCACGATCTCGGCGCCGGTCTCCAGTCCGGTGACGATGAGCGTGCCGATAGAACCCTTCCAGAGCGTCGTCAGGCCCTGTCATTTTATTTATCATTCATCATAAACGAGAGAAACCTGTTGAGCAACCAGATTGCAGACGACCGTCGGTAGACCGAACGGATGAAGGTGGAGGAAACGCGCCTTCTGATGGATTTGACACTGTCGTCGGAGTACGGTGCACGGATGACCGATGACAAACTTGTTGACCACACTAAGCGTCTCCAATCTCACGGGAACTGACGAAAAACTCCTCACTCCAAGACGCCCATGAGTCCTGCTGCGAGTGGACTCTCCGAGAAGGCGACCGACGACTGCTGTCGTTGCCGTTCATGTTGCGTCGACGCCTCCTGATCGTGCTCGCCTAAGATCGCTGCGATTTCGTCGAAATATCATCAAGATTACTGTCTTCGGTCCTAGGCTGCAGAAGAGATTGCTGTGGCTGTGCATTGAAGCTTCCCGAGATGAAGCGATGTTGCGGCTGTCCCGACTGATAGGGAGCGTGATAGCTCTGGGGCTGGTGTTGCTGCTGCTGCTGCTGCTGTTGAAAAGACGAAGTCCCTGCTCCTCCACTAAACAGGTTGTGTTCGCTGCCGACGCCGTCGAGACGGAGTTCGCCGCGCTCGTCCCACGACATCTGCCACGGTTTGATTTGTGTAAAATGTGCAATTGGAAGAGCAGTGAGTCAATATGCATCTCCGCTATCGACGGCATTTCCGACACGGAAGAACGTTCCACGTCTCCTCTAGATTGTACATTTTCCGGCCCTAGACTGTGTACGGAAGGTTCCGCAGAAGAAGAGCGAAGAAACGTGTGTCTGTCTCTCTAGGACGAGCCGGCGGTGGTGACGGGCTTCTGGGCGGGCAACTTGGTCTGAATGGCGGCTAGCTCGTCATCCCAGCCCTTCTCGATCTTGGCCCAGTGCGCGAGCAGTTCCTGCAATATTTCTTCCAAAACACCGTCCCCACCCCCAAAGCGCACCTTCTTGCGCTTCTCGCGCGTGTTGAAGTAGTACGGGAAGGCCTCCTTCTCGGGCAGCGTCCAAGACGGCGTGTCGAGGAGCTGAGCACATAATTTCGAATCCCCATTTCGCACCTACCGAGTCCTGCGACTCGCGCACACGATCGTAGGCCGAGCCGCCCGCGTCGTACGGGAAGCGGACCGGCTTCGGGTGGCGTATCTCCCAGATCTGGCGACAGCCGTCAGCCAGAAGCAGTTGCGACTAGATAGTCGTATTTACAGATCAACGGGGAAACCCACCTTTCGCGTGTCCTTCTCGTCGCGATTGGCATCGAAGCGGGCGCGCATGACGCACTTCTGGAAGCGCACCTCCAGACTAAATCCGTCTCGTAGTGTTGAAGAAAAGATTCCCAGTGAGTCCTACAAGTTTCCGCCGTACCACGCGTCCACCTCGCGCAGCGCGCGCTTGTAGAGACGACAGACCTGCGGAGAGTGCGGGTTGCAATTCGTCAAGTTGCGAAACCACCACCTTCTGCCGGTGCGATAGCGCCTTCGTGAACATCCACGCCGGCGAGTCCATCTTGCGTAGGCTTCCCCAAGCGATGGGCCCTGCAATGAGATCGAAATGAGGAAGCCGAGGCGGAAATCAGCACGGCGTCATAGTCGGTTCGCCAGCGGAAATCGTTCCCAAAAATACGCGACCGAACGCGACTGGACACCGAAAATCGACCGAAGTGCACGAGCACCGGAGTGGGGGGCGCAAAACCCCTTCGCACAAGAGGTCGTTTTCTGAGCAGCAGCGCGACTGCTTCCGGATCGTCGGTAGGCTGGCTAGCAAACACCAACGCGAGAATGCGATTCGACACGGAGCGGCGCAACTTCCAACGCACTCTTCCCTTCATTCAGCTCAAGAACTTGCCGCGCGTCCTTCTTCGAGTAACAAATCGGACGGCTGCCGGCGCTAAGTCGGGCTTGTTTGTTTCCTTTCGTTTGAGAAGGAGGAGGAGAGGAAGGGGAAAAGCACGGGAGCAGTGTGAGTGTCTGAGAGAACCACTTGTTCCTTCCGTTCGTTTCCTTGTAAATTTGGTGGTGGTCAGATCGGACGCTACCGCTTCCTTCTTCATCGTCGTCTCGGTGTGGCGTGTGTGCTGTAACGGGGAGATGGGGTGCTCGTCGAAAAGCCTTCCGCTCGTCCTCAAATGTATGGTTTATGAGTGAGAGATGCCGCTGCTGATGGTTTTCCGGTTCCTTCAGTCTTCTGCTGGATTTGAGAGCCACAACTGTGGGGACAGAGCGAAAACTGATTCCTCCCTCCTCCCTTCTGTGATCATCGTCATCATCGTCGTCAACATGTAGTCGCCGTTCGAAAATAGTTACTGTGCGCGAAATACCAATGCAAATACGGTTTGGCTGCTTGTGTGTGTGCGCGTGGGTGGCGTCTCTCTCTCTCTCTCTTCCTGGGCTTGCATTTACGTATTGTGCGTGTGGTCTTAGGAAACGAGGAGGGAATTATCGGGGCAATGAGAGAAAATGCGTAGCAGTAGCACGTGTGGTTTTTGTTGGTTCGTTCTTCGCGCGTCGAACTGCAATTGTATCAGCTGGTTTGTGTGTGTGCGTGTGTGTGCTGTCTCTCCAACTGCTCTGTGACAGTGGTGACCCGATGGCTGCGCGCGCGTGCGCGCGGTTTCTGTGAGACTCTAGGCGGTGCTGTCGTAGACGATGTCGTAGACGACGGCCCTCTGGTCGCCCGAGCCCGTCACCAGGAAGACGTCGTCCACCGCGACGTCGCACGCCAACACCGACGACGTCTCCTGCAAAGCGTCGTCATCATCATCGTCTCTCTCTCTCCCTCTATATTATCCACGCCTGTCGGCACAAACTGTCAGATGCGTGCGCATCCCATGCCCAGAATTGTGTGAGTGAGCGAATGAGCGAATGCACCCACCTTGACTTGAACCAGCGACGGGCCGTGTGGCGCCCGACAAACGTTGATGGCGTTGTCCTTGCCGGTCGAGACGAACCACTTGGAGGAGCGCGCGAAGCAGAGCGACAGCACGCACGACGTGTGCTGCGACAGGAGGTAGCGCTCCGCCGGCACGCCGCCCGCACCCACTCCGAGCAGAACCTCGACCTGCATCACACACGATCGTCATTGTCACGACGATGAGAGTAAAAGAAGAGGGAGAGAAAGGGAAGTCGAGAGCGTATGAGAGCACTCACGCTGTTGTTCTCCAGCCCCACGGCGAGGGTGTCGTCGTGACGCGAGCAGCCGAGCGAGAAGATCTGCGACGCGAAGCCGATCTCGGCGAGCTGTCCCTGCTTGTCCTGACGGATGTCCCAGCTGCGGACGGTGTTGTCCAGCCCGCCGGTCCAGAGCCGAGTCGGGTCGGCGGCCAGATCGATGCAGCTGGCGCCCTCCTGGTGTCCGGGCAGATGGGCGACGCGCTGCTGCTCGCGCATGTCGTAGATCGCGACGTTGCCGTCGGCGAGGCACGCGAACAGGAGGTTGGCGTCCGGCGAGAGGGTCATCGCGTAGCAGGCCTGCGCCTCGGTCTCGAGCTCGTAGCGCGCCCGTCCCGTGTTCAGGTCCCAGACCGAGATGGTCGGCGCCTCGCCGCCGACCACCAGCGTCGAGCCGTCCGCGAACAGGCGACAGCTGCGGATGTAGTGATCCTGCAGGCAGTGCAACGACTCGAGCGGCTCCAGCTGGACGGGCGACGCCAGGTCGTGGTCGTCGCCGTTTCGTCCGGCCACATCCCAGATCTTGACGAAGCCCTTGCCGCCCGTGAACACTTGACGCGTGTCGTGCGAGATCGACACCGCGCAGACCACCTCGCCGTGCGGCAGTTCGGCCGACCGTCGAAGCGACGTGGGAATGCCGGGGCCCTGCGCAATTTCGCATCGCTATATGTATGTAGTCTAGTCTCTCGTCTGAAGAGTGCCAACGAACGATTGCTGCTGCATGAGCTCACGTGCGAATAACACAACCACGAGTCTCGAATTTTGGAATAAATTCAGAAAGAGCCGCATTATTCAAAAATGACTCCATTGCTCACCTTCATGGCGTCTGGTGCAAAGACGACCGGTTTGCCAGGTCGCCCGTCCACTACGTGGAAGGCGTAGATACCGGCCGTACCGCCGCCGCTGCCGGCCGTCTTATCGTTCTGGCCCTGGTTTTGCTGCTGCTGCTGCTGCTGCTGCTGTTGCTGTTGTTGCTGCTGCTGCTGCTGCCCTCCATGGTTGTTGTGATTATTTGCTTGCTGTTGGGTGGCTGCCTGCGCCGCGGCCACGATTCTCGCAAGTTCGGCCGTGTTGCCGACCGCCGGTCCGAACAACGCCTCGGGCGTGAGTCCTGGCGGAAGGCCGCCCGCTCCGGGAACACCGCCAGGCCCCGCTCCTCTGGCCAATGCGGCGAGCCCGCTCGCGAATCCCGCAGGTCCGGCGGCGCCGAACAGCGCGAGCGGATCCATGTTCGGCGGCAGGGCGCCGAGCAGTGCCGGCGGCGGAAGGCCCATCGCGGCAAGACTCGCGAGATGCGCTGCCGCCGCCGCCGAGGACTGTCCATTCGAGTTGTTGTTGGCGGTGGCAGAGGAGCGTGGCGTCGACGGCTCCTCCTTCTTGATGCCGTTCGCCGCCACCGTGGAGCCGGAGAGCAGCGGAGTCGACGCGCCGCCAGTGGGGATAGGCGGAGGAGCCGGAGTGGCGGCTGCCGAGCCTGAAACTTGCGCGCTTTCGTTCGTTCGTTCACCATCACCACCAGGCACTCTCGTTTCCACAATACACGCACACGTGAGGTGGAGACCGCAGGGGAGAGAGAGCGAAAAAAGCGACCGACCTGGGCCTCCGCCGTGCGACGATGTCGTCGAGCCTGCACCGCCTCCGCCGCCTGCGTTATTCCCTCCGCTGGGCGTCGGCTGACCCGTCGAGTGGGGCGGATCGTCGTTGCCCTGGACGTCGATCTCGGCGTCCTCGTGCTCGTCATCTCCGCCGCCTCCTATTGCACCAGCATTCGTCGTCCCGTTTCCTCCGCCATTCCCGCTCGACGATCCGCCCGTCGTGTTGTTGCCGCTGTGCGCCGTCGAGGACGACGCAGTTGCATTTGCGCTATGATTCGTCGTGGTCGTCATCGACGTTCTGGGCCGCTTCTCGGCCGGCGTGCCGGTCGACGATCGGGTCGGCGGCCGGGCGAGTGACGCGCGGGACGGCACTCGTGCGCCGCTAAACGCACATCATCATAGCTCGTTCGTCGATGATCTCAACGACGCCACTCCGGATCCCCTACCTTGCGTGCGGCGTAACCGGCGGAAGTCCTGCGGCTGCAGCTGCAGCAGCGGCTGCCGCCGCCGCCGCTTCGAGCGACATGCCCGACATGCCGGGCAGGCCGCCGGCGGCTCCGCGTAGACTGGCGAGTGCGGCGGCCTGCTGGAGTGCGGCTTGCGGGTTGGCGGCCAGCAGGGCGGGATTGAAGCCCGGCATTAGGCCCATCAGGGCGGCCGCCGCCGCCGGATTGTTCACGAGTCCGAGGGCGGCTGCGGCTGCGGCGGCGGGTTGCTGTGCTGCTGCTGCGGCCGCCGCCGCGGCTGCGCCGCCGGGATTTCCCGCACCTCCACCACCGCGTGTCCGATTCAGAAGCTCGGTGGACTGCGCCTGTAAACGAACGGGCATTCTTCGATCGTCGCTCAACTACTGCGACCAACACAAGTTCAAGGCCAGTGATGAGATGAACACTCCAAAACCATCTCTCATTTGACGACTTGCCAAATTGGCGCCCGGTCAGTATAAATGAGTGTTCTTTCTGCGAACGCACCTGGAGCTCCTGCGGCAGCTGTGCGATGAACTGCTGCGCTAGTGCGCTGAGCCGTTTCACGGTGTCATCGAGCCGCTGGACGTCCAGTTGCTGGGTGCAGGACATCTCGTAGTAGGTCATGACCATCTGCTGGATCGACTGCTTCTCTGCAACGCGACTCGCGCTTCCACCCTCGTCCCCCGTTCCTCCTTACCGGCCGTGACCTTGTCGATCTCGGCGCGCGCGACGGTGAGCTGCTGCTGCAGATTCGTCCACTCGTCTTTCAGTCGGTCCAGCGTGTGCGGCACATCGGACGACGTGGACGCGTTCGCGTTGCCCGACGACGACGAGGCGTTGGTGGTCGACTTGGCGCCCGACTTCTGCAGGAGTACCGTCGCATTCTCTTCGCCTCATCGCCCCCCCCCCCGCCTTCTCTTCCGCCCCATCCCGGCGGCTCCAGTGCGCCCTTCACCGCTCTATGACTAGTCACTGCTTTAGGTGACCTGTGCACTCACCCCCTCCTCCGCTCGTCGTCCTTTTTCTTCCCCCTTCTTCTTGTCTTTTTTCCCTCTCGTCTCCCCTTTCGCCGCGCAGCCCCATTTCGTCTTCTCTCTCTCTCCGCTTCCATCCAAGGCCACCTCTCCCGTTCACGCGTTTGTCATTGTCGTCCTCGTCTCCTTCACTCAGCCGCATCTCTGTCAGAGGGGTGGGGGGAAAATGCGCGTCTCTCGCGGCGGCTCCAGCTTGCCTTGCTCGAGCCCATATCTCGCGCTTTGTCCTTCTCTATTCCAGTCGCCTTCTCCGCCTGGTCCTCGTGGTTCCTGGTGGTGGTGGTGGTGGTCGGGCTGCGTCCGCCTCCATCCTACATCTGCCGCCGCTGCTCCTCCTCCTCCTCTTCTCGCTGTATGTGCGCGCTGCCTATAATTGAGCGTCTCCTTCTCCAGCAGTGGACGACAGCGCGCGCGCACACACACACGCACAGAGCGGGAAAGGGATGGGGAGCGCACGCCGCCACGAGAATGAGCAGCAGCCAGAGCAGCGTCTCTCTCTCTCTCTTGCTGTGCGGGAGCGAGACGACACGACGACTCGGTCTCCACTCTCCTCTCGGGTCTCTCTTCTCTCGTCCAGACACACTGCGCTGCTGCTGCTTGTCGCCCACCGTCGCAGCCACCAATCGCATTACCAGCAGCGCGTCGGCGACGGCGGCGGCCGCCGGGCCACAGCAGCACAAAGACGCGTGCGTGCGGAGGCGAGCGGGAAGCAGCGGCCGACTGCGCACAAGAAGAGGGCCCGTGTGAAGAGCTCCCCTTCGTCCCTCGCGCGACTAATGGCGAGCCTCCTCCTCCTCCTCCTCCCCCGTCCAAATATGGAGCGGCTGCTGGCTGCGAGGCGGCTAGGGTCCTTCCACAGAAGACAACAGCCTCCCCCTCGTCTCTGAAGGAAGGAGGCGCCTCTCCTCCTCGTCAGTGGCCACCACCAGCCGCGCGCGCGCGCACGCGTCAATCGAGCCAGAGGCCGCTCCTCCCGCGGGGATGCTCTGCCCGGCTTCCTTCCTTCCGGCCCGCCTCTCCAAGCGAGAGCGGATGGATGGAGAGGCCACCGCCGCCACTGCTGCTGCTGCCAGCAAGAGGGGCGAGGAGGAGGAGGAGGTGTCACACGGACGAGCCACAAATGTGGGCAGCCACACCGACCGACAAACAAGTGCGCGAGACGGGATGCACGGTTCGAAAGACAGACGACTGTGATGGAACGAGTATGATCGTGACAGTGACGAAACACAATAGCACGTTGGGGGGAGGTCATTCGAGTGGTTGCGCAATCGTGCGCGACTATAAAAAGTCGCGAATTCAAAAATGGCCAGAGTGGAAGACCAGTAGCGACAAAAGGCATGCATAACACGCGGGGGGGGCGGTGGCAACGGCACGAAGTATTTTTCGCTTCCGCTTCCGTGTCCCCGCGTACCTCGGCGATGAGCGCCACTCACGAGCAGATTAGTCGTCAAAGCAGAGAAGCAGCAATCTTCAAAGACGACCTCCCACGCCTGCGTGAAGGCGGGCGATGTGAGGCAAGATCGACCGCGCTTTTCCGCCCACAACTCTGATCCCCTCGAGGAAAGGCAAAAGCCTTTGGCCGCTTAAAGCGAGCGGCAGGATTCTCTTGCACATCCTGCCCTCCGGATGCTGCTGATGGGGGTCACGTCTTCTCGTGTTCGTCACACGCACTCCTCCCTCCGGCCCGGAACCACAATCGACAAGACAGAGAGACGACAGGGCGGCGGAGACGAGAAGAATGGTGCGCGCGCTGGCTGGCTGGCTGGCTGTTCTGCACCTGCCTCCTCGTCTCCCTATTCTCCTCTTCCTCGCCGCCGCCGCCGCCTCCGCCACACACACACACTGAGCGCGCTGGCTGCTGGCTGGCTGGCTCGCTCCTCGCCCTCGATTGGTCGTCTCTCTCCCTTCTCCCTCTCTCCTCTGCGGTCTGCTGCTGCCCGCCACGCCGCCTGGTGTTGGTAGCTGCTGCTGCTCCTCCTCCTCCTCCTCCCGTCGCCGTCGTTCTGTCGCTGTCCGCCGCCGCCACTGAGTGAGAGAGAGTGCCTCTCTGGGCGGAGGACGCAGACGGCTAGCCGCTCACCCCCCCGCTGAACACCCCCCACAACCCGCAGCGAGCAGCAGCAGCAACCCACACCCCATCGAGTGGCGGTGGTCTTCCTCTCCCGCGTCGTCCTGGCTGTGGCGGAAAACGAGACCGCCGCCGTCGCCGCCGCCGCCGCGCCTTCCGCACCCACCTCTCTCTTCACTCACTCTGCGACAAGAGCACCACCACATAGAGTCCGCTTCGACAAGAAGACGCCAGCCCTCGGTCTCTCTTCCTTTCCCGTCCCTCCGCTCGCGCGCGCACGCGTAACCCGAGAGGTCGTCGTCGCCGCCGCCGCCTCATCTCTCTCTCGGTCGCTCCCTCTGCGCGCGCACGCGCACACACACACATACACACCCGGTCGCTTGCTCTCTCTCTCTCTCAGCAAGACGACGAGACGGACAGATGCTGCTGGGCTGCTCGCCGGCTGCTGCTGTTGGCCAGCGCGCGCGCGCCTCTGTGTCACTCACTCACTCCTACTCCTTCTCCCATTCGCCTGCACCAGCAGCAGCAGCACCCTTCGAATGCACACCCTCCTTCGCCCACCCGCGGCGGACACAGACCCTGAGCGAAGCGGCGGCGGCGGAGCAGCCACTCACCATAAAGGCAGTCGCAGAGGCAGACGCGCGCGCGAAGGGAGCAAGTCGGGGGGACGAGGTGAAAAAACACAACACCACTGCGGATTACACACCCGCACGCGCGCACACGCACAATGTCATCATGACTGTGTGGTCAGTGCGGTGCTCGGCGGCGGCGGCGGCGACTGGTCGGTCACACCGCCAATAACCTTCGACTACAAGGGACGGGAGCACGGTGGTCACAGGCAGTTCCCCCACTCGGCGACGACTGAACACCAACGCGATTATTGAACAAACGAAGGGGGACAGGAAGATATACGCGCGTGCGCGCGGCACACCTTGCGAGCCACAGCATACACTACAAGAGGGCCTGCCATCTGAGGAGCGCCGTCGAATGCTGCCACCTCGCACATTAGGCATATGCCGTCCTGTGTGGGCGACTAGTCAGCCCTCAACCGGCATCGCGTCGTCTTCCCCGGCATGTAGTCGTCGCCAAGTGCTGCCTCTCTGCCCGCCAGAAGTTCATACACTACACCAAAACGGAATCGTCATTATTCTCCCCGCCTCCCGCCACCGCCGCCTACGTGACCGTCCTCTTCTATCGTCGTCAGCCCATTCTCAAGCGACACCGCCAGCAGAGTGCGAGAGACAAGACTCTCCTCCTTTCGGTCTTTCTCTTTCACACCGAGCCTCGCACCTCGTCGTCGTCGTCTCCTCCTCATCCTCCACTCGCACTCTCTCCTCTCTGTCTCTCGTCTGTTTGCGCGCTGTGTCTCACTCGCTTCCCCTCCTCCTCCTCTCATTCTTAGCAGCACAAACAAGCCCCTGCTCTGGTGAGCGTCATCTTCTTCCTCCGTCTTCGCTCAATGCTGTCCTGTCCCCCGGGTCCCGGACTGCCGACGGCAGCACACACGAACGAATGACACGCGCGCGCGCGCAGCTCCTCTCACAAATCACTCGTCCGCTCCAGCAGCAGCAGCGGGGAAACGAGAAAAGCAGCAGCAGCAGCAGCAGCTAACACTCCATTGCTCGAGCAGCTACGGCTGCCAATACGCGGCCAGAATGATATAGTGGACTGACGACTGCTTTACGGGCCCGTTCCCAGACCTACGACACACCACAAGGGAGGTCGACGAACTTGACAAATTCCCAAGATACTCTGCTCGCGGACACGTTGAAAAATGCACGCCTGGGATCCCTTTCCTTCACCTCTCGACAAAAATTCGCAGGATTAGCACACTCAGTCAATGGTGTTACCATGTCTCGCACGCTGCTGTGTGACTAGCATCTTGCTTCATCTTCGCAACATCTCTGACCGTCCATCAGAGATCAATCAGTTCATCGCGCCCATCAAACCGGAAAAGCCGCAATCTCGCACGTGACGCAAGTCTTTCGCAAGCCCTAATCATGCCCCGCCCCATCGATTCAAAGGGTTCACAGGAGAGTACTACTCACCTGTGCCGATCCTCCTCCTCCCGCGCCTCCATGCCGCGGCGTGAACATGGCTCCGAAGGCGTGGTGCAGGTTCGGCGGCACCAGGAGCTGCGGCAGTGGCGGTGGGTGATGATTCGCACTCGAGTTGCTGTTGATATTTCCGGTCGTCGACGAGGACGACGCCGCGGTCTGCTTCATGCACTGCACTGAAACGCGTCATCGACACCTTCACATGGATCCGACACGGTAACACGGATCGGACTCGGACCGATCGTCATCGCACGTACACAACAAGCGCAAGAGCAGGAGCGGACCGAGATTTATTGCTGCCGCTACCGCTTCTTGGTTCCTCCTCTGGTGGCCGACCAGCGGAGAACAACCGGGAGCCGCCGTGTCCGCGAAGTGCGAGAATTTACGACACACGCGGCGGCACAAGTGTGATAAGGGTACGGGACGGAGGAGAAAAGGGAGGGGAGACGGTCCGGCGTAGGGGATTAGCTGGGGTAACGATTGTTGCTTCATTTCCAAGATTAGTGTCCTTCGTTTAGCACTCGCCCATTGATGAGAGCACTCAGAAAAAAATTGCCGCGCCCCACCTAGCAAACGCTGCAATCCCTCACTATAACATGTCATCTCGTTAGACACGCCGCGTCAAAGTGCATTTTAACTATAAGGGCTAATGTGAAATCCTATGGCAACCAACTTGTGCAAAGTGCCGTCATAAAAATTTCAAGAAAGCAAGCTAGGCATCGCATCATTAAACGAGATGCGTGACACAAAAGATGAGGCGTTCGCATAGAGACGGCGACCGCCATGGTCGGTCGGTGGCGATCCTGTCCCGTGTTCTTTTCAAACTGACACGGGTCAGAGGAAAACAACCGATCACAGTCTGGCGGTTTGCAGCGCGCATCTCAGGATCAGAGAGACGCGCGCTCGCTCGCTTCTGCTCTCGCCTCGTTCGCACACGCGCGCACGCACGCGCATACACACCGCGACTTACAACCCCCCGTGTGCTTGCTCACTTGCGCGCATCGCGCGGGAAGGTCGCGCTTGCGCTTGCGCGTGCGTGCGTGCGCAAGAACGCACGCGCTGTCTATCGACCCGTCTTCCTCCTCTCCTTCTTCTTTGCGTGTGTGCGCGCGCGCGCGTACGCAGACAGACACCTACAAATCAAGGTGCTCGCCCTTGCTCCTGCGCTGCCTGGGCGACCCCGCCGTCCGCCAATTACTCTCCCCCACCCCCTCCCCCTTCTCCGGTCGCGTTCCCGATCGATCTCTGTCCGCCCGGCGGAGCTTTGTTTTTCTTCCGCCACTCTGCCCCGGGCAACCAGTCACCTTTAACCCCCTTCTTCTCTTCGCCGTCGTCGTCGTCTCTCCCGGCTTGCCGTCGCCGCTCGTTCCGTCAGAGCCAACGTTCTCTCTCTCCCTCCTGGACTGGCTCGCTTGACGATGATGAATCGACAGCGACGGCGGCGGTGGTCGCCGCGCTTTGTCCGCTCAACCGGAGTCCGTTGTTTCGCCACTTCTGGATGGCGAGAGCAGACTCGTGCTGGCGGCCAAACAGAAGCTATCGGCCTGGACGACGTGCAGCTGCTGCTGCTTCTCCGCTTCGTCTGACGCGCCTCCTCCTCCCCCTGCAATTTCCCACATATGGCCTTCGATCCATCTGTCTCTAGGGCTTGGTGTCGTTGTGACACGCACACTCATCATCACCCCTGCCTCATGAGTGTGTCAAATATGTCAAATTGTATGTGATGGTGTACGCATACATCATCTATCTCTTCACGTGGTGTCACCAAGTGATCCATTTGGACACAAATCCGCTTTCATTGGCGCTCCTTCCAGTGGCGATGTTATTTCGGAGAAATATGTATGTCGGAAAACAAGTCGCACGAAATATGCACGACCGCCGAAGAGATTTGCCGCTCGCGACCGCGTCCACGATTGCCACAAGTCATTTTCGTCAGCATTTCCCTCAGTTTGCGTCACACTTTCGCCTCTCCAGACTCATATCCACATAGGCCGATTATGCAGGGGGTCGTCATGTCCGACGGAGATCAAGCAGCCTTGCCTAGCCACCAGTCTGGAGGCGATTAAACGCGAGACCTCGCAGCATCTAGCAGATGGACGTCACGCCGTCTTCGCGACCCAGAATCCAGACCACCACCACACTCCTACTCCGACCTACAGAACGCCGCGAGAAGAGGAAGAGAGAGTAGAGGCGGCCCCGCTGAGGGGGCGGCGAATGGAGAAAGACACGGTCAGTCAGAGGGGAGAAAAGGAGTCTAGTTGGGAGTACGAGGAACGCACGGGAGGCCTCCAGCTAGGAAGGAAGATGGCTGGAGGAAAACGAAGAACAATGTCTCATACTTTTTCTAGCAACAACTACTACTACCTCGTCTGTTCACTCTTTACCGCATTCACAACCGCTCTACTACACTACTACCCCAATCACAAACCATGAACTACCCCTGATCGTCCATCGACGGTGAAGTCACATATGTAGAGGGAGAGGAATGTTCGCCACTCTACATGTTTGCTTGATTCTAGTGAAGGGAAGAAAGGACCATATCTCAGTGCAGACGGGTGCGTAACCCCTACGCTCTTTTCCCGAGGGTCAGGCCACCCCTGTTCACGAGGAGTCAGGGACGCCGAGGCAATATGAAGGAAGGTGAACGTTTCTCGTGCACATACAGTTGGGACGAAAGACTACAACTGCAGGCTTCTAGCAGGTGTCAAACAGAGTTCAAGTACCACATGTGGGCCAATGTAGGCGAGATCTTAGCGCCCACTTCTGTTGCACTTCTACGGGGTGCATCAAATGAAGGCTGGCACAACGTTGCTCAGTGTTTTCTCGCCTCTATCATGCTCATGCGCGCCAAAATCAAGACGCCCACAGGCCGGCGTCGCCCGTCGTTAAGTGTCAGACGGCAAATAATGCACAAGGAAATCTAAATCTTCAGAAATGTGACGATTTTGGCACAGAATTAAGAAGAGGATTCAGAAGGGAACCCCCGACCGAAAGAAGACGCGGAAGTCGATCGTTGGAAGGCTGAAGAGAAATCTCAAGTGACCGATACGAAATGATCCGTGAGTATGGTGTGGGCGAGCGGATGGCCTGGAGCGTGGTGGTGAAGAAACTTAAGAAGAAGTTCCCCTACAAGGTCTAGAGACGGCAAGAAGGGTATTACTGAAGAGACTCCACCGTTGAGAGGCTTGCGGGGGGAAACCCGTACGCCTGTCTCGCTTTCGAAAACTACACCAAAACCGAGATAGAGAAGAAAATACAACATAGCTTGAAGCCGCCCACCTTTCGCCTTCTGCGCTATGCTCAGGACGACGACGCGTGTCGTCAGCTTCTCATCAATCGCTGAAATGTAGATTGAGGATCTGAATTTGACGACAGAGATGTGCAAATACCCAAATCCTCGAGCAATGTATCCAATAGGCGTGTCCTTCCTTCTCCAGCCTCCAGCTCTACGACCGTAGGACAGATTTTGAGCCGTCCGTCGCGCTGCATCTGCTCCACCCAACGGATTGCTCCCCGGGCAGCGACGTTTTCTCGCTACGTCGCTTGATCTCATGGCAACGTCATGAGCCACGAGTACCTTGATCTTGTCGAGTGCCGAGAGCGCGTCGGACGGTAGGACCGCAACCGGCTGCGGGTGCATGCGCTGCCAGACCGTCTGCAGCTTGCCGAGCCGTCGAAGCAATACGTCCGCCGAGAGAACGACGTAATGCGGGGGACCGCCGTCGGCTGCCGCCCAGACTGGGGGCGGCTTCATCGAGATTATTCCCCTTGAGATCGCACCAAAGCACCGAACCTTTGCGTTGACCGTGAGCGCCGCCACCCGTTGGGCCATCTTCTCTTGAAGACCGTGCTCGGGGGTTCGACCCTCAGGCGTTGTCACTCCATTTGCAGTGGACGCCTGCTCATCCTGCTGTCCCGTCAATCTCCAGGCCTCGGAAAACTAAATCACTCCCACTGTATCGCATTCACATCAATCCTCTCACGGTGATGGGCGATTCTTTCTCGAGTGTCGCCAGCTTTCGAAGCTCAGCAGTAGCACGGAGCTTTGCCCTCGTCTCGTCTTGAAACTCGACCGGCTTCATTATGTGCAAAAGCCGATCGTCGAATGAAACGTCCTCGTTTTCAGCTACTTTAATCTTCAGCCGATTCGCCAACTTTACGACTCCCGCTGCGAGTGCCCAGTAGCCCTGGAGCGTTTTTTCATGCAAGATGTCCCGAAAAACAACTCACATCTAGCACGGCTTTCGGCAGCACATTTGCGGTCTCGTCGTTTTCATCATCTTCGCCATTTTCCAACTTCGCCTTACGCTGCTGTTGTGCACTGTGGAGCAGGCGAAGCGTGCGCGTCAACGACTCCAAAGTTGGAACTAGAATGCATACAACACCGCGTATACCATTCCTCTTGAAATAATCTCCCTCACAAAGAATCTTCTCGTCCAGATCTTCAAGTTCCAGAATTCGTTTCCAGACACAGCACAATAGAAGCAGCAGTTCGCGACGGGCGTCCGCTAAAGGCATTGTGATACTGGAAGATAAACACGAATCTACCCCGATCCCGCTCGCGTCCAGCACCGACGTACGGGTCCGTCGTGATCAACACGTCCAGATCGTTGAGCGTTTCCAGCAGATCGTCCGGCCCTGTCGCTCGCTTGAGCCAAACCGTGCTAACGGTCGTCCACTCGCGTCGACTGAAAGATTTCCCGTTGGCATTTCCCCACATCTGCGGCTCATTCACTTGAACGTGACCAGCAACAGATTGAGCATGTCGAGAAACTCCTTGTTGCCATTCTTCTCCTTTGACTTGGCCGCTTTCAGACATTGCACCGCGTTGGCGAGTGCGCCCGAAAATCCCTCTTCCGCCGATGCAGCCAGAAGGAAAAGTCGGACCGCAGTCACCGGACGATGCGCCGACTGCTCCAGGATTCTGCCGTTATTGGTTTCCATCGCAAAAGTGGCACCGCTCACGCCAATTGGTTAAGAGGCAGACCCTCGTGGGGCGCTCCGATTGCCGCTCGTAGGTACCAGTTTCGCGCCATCTCCAGATCCTTGGCGTAACGGGCGAGGTCGCCGCAGTATATCTGAAAATATAGGGGGGGGGGGTGAAAATGATCCAGAAATGCATACCTGCGCTAGCCACCCATACGGTTGCTCGTCTCCTGCAAGTGTGAGCCACTCTCCGCGACAGACCACGAGATGCGAGGCGAACCAATCGGCAGGAACCGCGTCTTGACGACGCCACGACTTGAACGGATGTGCGTACGCCGCCTGCCAGACCGTCTCGAGGGCCTAACGTTTCAGGGTAAGATCCATCAGACAGCAGAGAGGAAGGAAAACACCTGGCGCCCGAACTCGCGATTGCTGGCCAGAGCGAAGCCCTTTCGAATGAGGCTGTGGTTTTTACATATGCATGCATACGTACGCTCGATGAAAAGTCAAACCGACTGCGCAGAATTGCAGAGTCGTGACCCAGACTCTCGTG
This sequence comes from Bunonema sp. RGD898, assembly GCA_014805405.1. Classification (NCBI taxonomy): domain Eukaryota; kingdom Metazoa; phylum Nematoda; class Chromadorea; order Rhabditida; family Bunonematidae; genus Bunonema; species Bunonema sp. RGD898. The sequence goes on along the minus strand of JACMII010000031.1, from coordinate 29,864 downwards.
TCGCCGAGCCGCATTGTCGAACTGCACGACGAGACGTGCAGCAAGCCGCTGGACGTCCTCCATGATTCTCAAATCACTACTCTTTACTGCACGTTCACGTCTGCGCATATCCATAGCCTATGGCAGTTTTATACCAGTGGTCGCTCACAAAATGCCGACCAATCTCTATCACCTTTACTTCGCTTCCTAGCGAGCGAGATTCGTAGTTGAGCATGCGTGCGTGCATGCGTGTACGAACAATCATTATGATCGTCATCATGATCACAGCTCTCAAAGCTTAAGCAAAAAGACGGGTGGCCAATCGGTAGAGCACATAGACGGTCGTGCCGATCGCGGCCGGAATCAGGAAGTTGGTCCAGGTCGGTGAGGAGAGGATCGCCGACCAGCTCGCGTCGCCGCGCGCCGCCGCCGGAACCGTGGGCTTCGACGACGTCCTGGACTTGGCAGCGGAGGACTTCGACGCGTCGTCGAGCCGTCCGATCAGATAGTCGTTCGTCATCTTGACCGCGTCCGCCGAGTGCCCGATGTCATCGAAGCTGGCTGTCGCGTCCTGAGTCGAATCGTCTTTCCCCCCGCGAAGATTTATAGAACGGCAGAACTTTCGTAGGTGCGCATTTGGGTATTCTCGCAAATGTTCGAGGAAAAATCATGCCTTCGCGTTGTAAGTAGGGTTGTGCGTTATCTCGGAATCGGAGCGCCGAAAACGTGTTGGATTCTCTTCTCGAGTTCAGTCTCTTGCGATAGCATGTACTTTACCTGAACGAGCGTTTGAAAACGTATCGCTTGCCTCCAAAATACAGCAGAATAGTTGGCGTATTCAACGAATATGAAAGTCCCAATTTCGAAATGACGCAACCCTAGCTGCGAGTGCAAAGTAAGTCGAGCCTCTCGCTCACCTTGCCGGCCATCTCGAGCAGCACCTCGCGACCACCCGGATGCTCGTCCAGGAAACGCGTCACGTCGTAGACCTGTTCGCGACGTGCGAGATGTAGGTGGCATCGTCAACCTTGTCATGGATGATGATCCAAGCCGAGTCGGGCGCCGCGTGCGCAGCGACGTCGCTCGAGGATAAAACCCGATCGTCGGCTGTCATCTCGTCCCCGGGCTGGATGACTAAACCGTCGTACAACGTTTATGGCCGTGGCGTCGTCACAGGACAATCACGCGTGCGTGCATGCGTGCACGTCGTTTCAAAGGTGTCCGGAAGCAGAAATGGTCTGACGCGTAAAGCGCAGACCATGAGATGCTCTTCATACTGCGATGGCCGGCCGGCGACTAGTCTGTCAAATGTCCGTCAGTGTGGTGGGGAAGATCGTTGAGTGGCTGTTCTGAGACGAAAATCCTGTGTTCGAATTTGTCGTGGTTTCACGAAGTGCCAGCGCGAATGTGCACAAGGGTGGTAGCGCGGTGGCGGCTGACGCGACTGGCGGATTTTTGACCGTCGCAGTTCGCGTGGGAACGTCGGGGAAAGCAGTGTGCTGCGAGAAGATCTGGCGCAACTTGTTTCATTGGGAAGTCGACTCAATTCCCCACCTGCGGCTGCTGGACGGTGATCTCCAGTTCGCTCGAGATCGACACGACCGGCGGACGAATTGTCGTCAGCGTTTGATTCGCGGGGTTCAGCCACGACCAGGCGGGAGCGACCTGATCTTAGGCTGTTGAAAGCACGGACCAGAACCATGTGAATTACGTCCGGTCTGAGCAGTCGCGGCGGTTGCAGCTCCACGGCGTCGGCCTTCTCTTGGCGCCGCCACTTGGCGCGTCGATTTTGGAACCAGACCTGTGGGAAACGGTTTCCCAGCAATGCTCAGAGCCACCCAGGGGGGGGGCTGCCTTCCCGGCTTGTAATGCTGAACCCCATGATTTTCCGGTCGTTCTCAGTGCCCCATGATGAATGGTAATAATTTGCCCCGTCTCGCGAGCAATTAGCGCGCAGCTTCCTGACAACGCAATTGTCTTGCCCGTCGCTCTCTCGCCCAAGTCTGTTTGGTGGGGGATTTCTCAGATTTCCCCCATCGTCAGCTGTCCGTCCATCCGTCCGAGCGAACGTACGCACGCACGCACTGTGCCACTCCCTTCATTCAGTCTTCTTCCCGTCCATTAACGCCCATCCAACGGCCAGCGACTGGGGGATAATCCCCCTCGACTAGAACAACACCACAAAAGAGGACGACGGTCCGCAGAGTGGCATTCCGACGAGCGGCGGCGGCGGTGGCGGTGGCGGCAATTCGAGACGACCGCAGTCGATGCTTACATTTCCAAAGAAAACAATTCCCGAATTGATCCGAAAGTGGTATAGCTGCACCGTCAGCCCGTTGTGACTCCGCATTGATTTCTCAACCGCACGGAAGCGTACCGACCTGAACACGGACCTCGGGCAGTCGGATCTTGGCGGCCAACGCCTCGCGTGCACCCACGTCCGGATAGTGGCACGTGTCGAAGGCGCGCTCCAGTTCGTGGAGCTGTGACACTTCGATACGCAACACGGCAATGCCGAGACCTGGAACGTGGTGAAGGTGGTCCGATTGCGTCGGGACTTTTTCGCTTTTCCTCCTCCTCCATTCTGCCTTCCACTTCTGCCGCCTCCAGTCGTATCATCATTATCATCGTCTTCTTCTACTTCGTCCAGATCGCCGCCATCATCCACACGCGGAGGTCGATTTTTTCGGTGGCCCAGGTTCAGTGCAGCGTACGGATTCAGTGCTGAAAGTGAGGTTTGATCCAAGGGAAGTCTGTGCTTGTGCTTTCGAAAGAGAAGCCCAAAGATCGGGGTGGCTACCGAGAAACTCACAGTACACGATCGCACTGCCAGCCGCCTTGTCGGTGGTCATTGTATCGTCGTGTGGAGCTCGACTTCTGCACAGAATCAGACGGCAAACAACCCCTACGTTCGGTCTGACGCAGCGTCGGTCGACCACCATCCCTGTCGTCGTCGTTGTCGTCGTCGTCGTCGTAGATCCTCATCTCCATCTCCTCCTCCTCAATTGGCGTGCGATCCTCGCCTTCGGTTACCGTAGTCTCTTCTCTTCACTTCTCGTCTTCGTCTCCTCAGACCTCGCCGCCTCCGCACCCCGCCATCTTCCTCCGTCTGCAGTCGTCCGTGGGGGCGGGACTACCAAATGCGCACCTCCCGCCGTCGCCGTCGCCGCCACCAAGTCGATTCGACGACGATTTAATCTCGTGCGGAGTGCCTCTACTCTGCCGCGCATGCACGCGCCCGTCAACGCATTCCCGACGACCAAAATGGAAGCGTCGAGCGCGTGCGTGCGCGCGCGCGCTGTCGACGCCAATTCCGGTCACTCTGCCGAGAGGATGCTCGCGCGACGTGGGAGACAATTCCGCGCGGACCCACCCACCCACCAGCACCACAATCAGTCTGGGCCGACCATGGCCACTGGATTCGTAGAGGCCGGGGCAGATTCGAAGCACGAGCCCGCGACACAGTCGCAAGCCATAGATAAAAATGAAGCGGTGCCAAAAGGTGACAGAGCAGCGTTTGCACAGCCACACCGTCCACAGGCAGCAGCTGTCATTTTCATTCACTGTCGTCCGCCGGTAGCGAAGCAGAGGCTGGAAGGAAACTAGACAAAGGCATCCCACTGCTAAATGGCGATCCTGTTCCGTTGTCGCTCACGGCCCCGTAGTGGCTTGTTCTGTTGCCCCTCGCTGCCCTCGTCTTTCTCTTTCTCCCTAGGCGGCCTTTTTCTGTTTCTTGCTCTTGGCCGGAGAGCTGGCCGTACCGAGCGGAAGCATCGGCGCCAGACCGCTCGACGCGAAGAGCCAACGGTAGGTGACGAACCAGGCGCCGATCGCGATCCCCACGCCCACCATCTGACGTCTCGTCATTTCGCTAAAGATCAACCACAGACCTTGTCTACTAACGTATGGTAGTAGAGGCAAGTGCCGGCGAGTTGAATCTCCTGTCGTGGCAATGAAATTTCATTAAATTCCTCACGAAATGGTACCCATACGACGTGCAGAATAGCCATCAGCAAGAAGAGAATGGCCGCAACGGGATCCGCGCGTGAGTAGTCGCGATAGGCGACTGCCTGGACGTTTGTTGTCGAGATGAAAGGTAGACGTTGCACTAACCTCCTCCGTCATAATGAGACTGCTGTAAACGAGCAGAAAGGCGTGACCGGAGAAGTCGACGCCGTGCGTCCAGGTACCGTTAATCGCCTGACAGGAACGCCGATTGAGGGTTTTCGGCGCAGCGTTCGATCCTGGCGGAAGTTCACAGCTCGACGTGTTGTGCAAAATGACGAGGAAGCTAAAAATTTGTCGACTCGACGTGAATTTCACAAGTCGGCGTACACATTCACAACGACGAACCAGATGACCGTCGCAACGAGCAGCCGTGCCAGATGAATGAGCGTGCTGAAATCACTAGTCGGCGGGTAAAATCGACCATCCATACACTCCAACGTCGTAGCCACGCTTGCGAACAATATAGAAGATGAAGGGACCGACGATGACCAACGTCCAGAACCAACCAAGCTTCGTGCCGTACTGATTCAAGAAGCTGTGCTTCTGAAAATCGCACTTCAGATCGAAAGAAAGCTTTCGAAGGGCACCACTCACACTGACGAGGTAGAAGTGCGGCTCGAAGTTGAAGATGGCCGAAATCGTCGACAACACCAAAACCCAGCCGGCGTAGAACTTGGCCTTGGCGGGCGCCTCGAAGAGCAGAAGACTCTCGGCCAGCTGCAATTCGCTGACAATGCAAATCGTAGACAGAAAAAGAGATCAACCTCCACAGCTCGTCCTGTTACTTCTTGTTGGCTAGCGGCCATTTCTGCAAATTTCACTGGATTTCACTCGAAGCGTACGGCAACCGACTCAAAGTCGATCGACGACTGAAGCAACTGCGAAGTAATGTGCGGTCCGTCACCTGCAGCGACGATCGGTTCTGCGTTTGGTGCCCGTGCGCGCGCTAATCAGATAATCCACGGCGGGCCGCGAGATGGTGGAGGAACAAAGCGGATCGGCCGGTCGATCGCAGCAGCCCGTCGTGACGGGGTTATCGCCGACCGAGGGAATGCCCGGAACCCAAATCACAATTAGGGGCGAAAATCTGGGCAACTCACCAGAGGACTTGGTAATTGCTCCGTTGCAACTTCGAACCGATATCAAACGTCGCCGTCAGATGATGCTGTTCATTTGCGGAACGGACTGTCTCCTGACGGCCAAGTGGAAGAGCCCGTCCAAGATCGTCGCTCGTCTCGGGCAGGCGAATCGCGGCGTCGGCGAGGCATCACTTCGACGCATGCATTGGAAATGCAAATCCGACGTTGCAGATTCAAATTGCGACGCGCTCCGGCGGACGCGGCCTCTCGCACGTCAAGTTTCGTGTCTTTATCGCGCAGATCGGACCGCTTGAGGTTGGTTTCGTTGTGCAGTGCTTGCAGCAGAGGCGCTGCAGGAGAGTGCCGTCTGGGTCGACGAGTCTCGGACGGTTCCCGGGCGAGATGCCGCATTGAGAAACGCAGGAATGGGCGCCGGCGCCGACGAGGAAACGGACGTGTTGGGGCTCAAGGTGACTCGTCGCTTCGAGCAATATCTTCCGTTTTAGAAAACGCCCGCCGGCCGGAGACCCAGCGTCTCGGCTTCCGGGCTGGCCTCCGAGCTCGGCACCGATGTTACGTCGAATTTGCGGATGGAGAGCTTCTCGCCAGCGCTCTACCTGCTGGAGAATCACGCCGACACATCGTACTGACTTGATTCAACTTAATGCGGCAACGATAATAATTGTCATCAGACTGAACGATCTCCGCGCCGGGCTGAGGCACCTGACGGCGCAACTCAATCAGTGAATTTGCACATCGACATTCCCACAACGACCATATTTATCGCACTATTCGTGAACACATGGCGGCGGCGGCGTAAAATGGGTTCGGACATGTAGCCGATCGTCACTCATCGAGTCATCATCTTATATAATCTCCGCCCCAGCAGTGCCATACTCTCCAACGACTCGGGTCGAGCGTGGCGACGGTCCGGCGGCTACAATACGACTCGTCACTCGTTCATTGTGACGACAATCACGATCAACGGGGGTGTTATTAGGTCCGCCGGTGACTACAAAGCGGCCGGCGGACGGGATGGTGAAGACGTCAATGCGCGCACTCGTTTTTTGCGTAGAACAGGACACGCATGGTTTTTGTAGCCGTTGGTGAACGTCCACCAATATGCAACAGCAGTCCGATCGCATGGAGGACAGTCGCCAGATCGGTGCCCGACTTGTCGCTCGCTCGCTCGGCCACGAGCGGGGTCATGACGGTTGTTGCCGTCGCTCACCTAGCTCGGCATTTACGGGCCCCTGAGCACTCAGGGGCTCATCACGCGCTACCGACTTGTGTGCGGCCTTGTATGGGCGCTTTCGGCCTCGCATTACGTCAGTCTCTCCCCCTCCCTCCCTTCCTCTCTCTCTCTCTCTCCCTTTCTCGTCCACTTGACTGACACACAGTTCTCTGGCGGCCCGCAATTATTCCCCCCCCCCTTCGTCCGTAGTCTCCTGCCGTCGCTGCTGCTATTTCTCCCCCCTCCAGCCTCATTTCGTTCGTCCCCACCCCTCGGTTGCTGCGTCTGGCAGCATTCTCGACGGGACGAAAATATTGTGTCGCCGGCAGCGACGGCGACGGCGGTGGCGACGGCAGCGCCTCTCTCCCCATCTTCTCGCGCGATTGTTGTGCGTCTGCGCGCCGATTTCAGGCGGATGGGTGGGTGGGTGTACGTGCAGTGCTGCTCTCCGGAAAATACGCACATACGCCACCCTCCCGGCCGCCGTACAGCCCATGGCAACAGACGACGGACGAACGAACGAACAAGGCTGCTGCTGCTGTCGCCGCCGCGTCTTTCTCCTCCTCCTTCTCTCTCAGCAGAGCTGCCGACTTTTCCTTCTCCTCCCCCTTCGCCATCTTCTTGTTGTTGTCGCAGCAGCAGCAGAAGCAGTGTGGTCTGGTTCTGCGAGCGAGCGAGCGCGCGCGACACAAAGCAGAGCCATGGCAGCGCACCTTGCCGTTATGAGACACACGCCCACACGGGGGAGGGCCTGCGCGCGCGCGCGCGTATTGAGCGAGACCAACGCGCATTTTTGTCGTGCCCAGAAAGGCTCTCGTAGTCTCGGGGGACGAGTCTGCATGCTGCGGCGCGAAAAATCGCTCCCTCCGGGGCAGAGACGGACAGACGGCGGCGGCAGCAGCAGCACTCCACTCCCCGAAGGGGAGCTTCCGTCTCTTGCCGGATTCACTTCCAGACCAGATGCTCGAGTGCTGCCGCCGCCGCGCCGCGCTGCTGCTGTTTTCCGCTGTGCGCCAGAACTGCGGCACCGTGCGCACTTGCACGGCAGATTTCCAGCAGTGTACGGCGTCGACTTCGACGCGCGCGCAGCCCTTTCATCCCACATTAGCGCGCGCATGCACGCATTCAGCGCACACTCTCGGCATTCGTTATTCAGTGCACGCCGGGTGGGTGGGCGGGTGCGAGTACGACTGCTGTCGTAGTGTCGAGTTGCTCGGAGGGCAGAGATCTTCCTGCAAGGCTCGCAACTTGTCCCGCGCTTTGCTCGCAAGCCCCATAGGCAGGCGCCTAATCCTCATCATCATCATCATCATCACTTGATACGGGCGATGATGATGGCGATGATGAGCCGTCCTCTCCTCGCCTCAAGCTGACCCGGAAGTCGGTCGAGTCTCTCCCGTCTTTGCCGCTTGTTTGTGAGTCCCTCTCTCTCTCTCTCTCTTCCGCTCGCTTGGTGTCTCTCTTTCTCTGTGTGTGGCATGAGGCAAAGACCAAGCGATCTCTCACACTCACTCGTCATCCCCCTCCCTGTGTCCTGGGGCTGCCCCAGTCGAGGCAGGAGTGCAACTGGCAGTCTCCTCCCCTTCCTTTCTCTCTCTTCCAGGGGAGCAGGGGAATTCAATCAGCGCGCACGTCGCGCCGCTGCCTGCACGTTGTCCCAGCCAGCGTGCCGACAGGAGCCGCTCCGAACAAGAAGAAGAAGAAGGAAAGAACGAGCGCGAGTCTGTGTGTCGCATCTCTCTCCCCTCCCCCGTCTTTCCCAGTCGCTGCCTCTATTTATTTGGTGTCGCCCCTCTTCTTCCGTGCCGTCTGGCTAATCTCTCTCTCTCCCTGCGCTTGGAAGAGGTGTTTCCTTGCGCTCTTCTCGCTCGTCGATTTCGGGCCCGCACTGCACTGGGAGACACACACCCCCCAGTGCAGCGCACCGCGTGAGGAGAAGAGAGAGGTGCCCTGGATCGATCGTCTCCGCCGCTGTCGTCCTTCTCCCGCCCCGACGCGAGAGGGAGGGAGAGAGAGGTTGCAGCAGCAGCAGCAGCAGCGACGGCGGCGGCGGCGGCTAAGGAAGGCCTCTCCCCGCTTTGTGCCCCGGGGAGAGAGAGGGAGAATGCCTAATGCCAGCGACGCTCTCGAGGTCCTCACTCTCTAGCCTGCCAGCTAGTCTCTCTCCCCTCTCGCTTCTTCTCTTGTGCGTTCTCGAAGCTGCAGGGGAGAGAGAGAGACATCACTGGGTATTCTGCTCGTCAGGAATGCATGTGCACGCGAGGTGAGAGAAGAGAGACCAATTTCCACCACCACCACCA
>JACMII010000031.1:0-12843 GCA_014805405.1 Bunonema sp. RGD898 | reverse complement strand
CCGCCGCCACCGCCGCCACTGCTGCTGCAAACCCGTGCAGCCGTGGGTGAGGGCTGCTGGCTGCAACGAGCCTAATTAGAAATCTTGTCTCTTTCCCGCTCACTTCCCTCCCTCGCCCTTCTCGTTTGCAAAGGGAAACTGCGCCACCAGCAGCAGCAGCAGCAGCAGCAGATGTATCAGTATGCGTGTATGTACGTGTGTGCGTTTTGCGCGTTGCTTCGCAATCTCTCGCTCTCCCTCCCTCTCCCTCCCTTCTCTCTCGTTCTCGAAAATATTCCGTCATCGCCTGCATCATACGAGCAGACTCAATCCCCTAGACGACGATGACGCGGAGGGAAACTGCATGATGAGAGGAGCAGCATGACAAGACGACGGCGCCCGGTCAGCATCGAGGAAGCCATGCTGCTCTGGACGGTCGTCGTCGTCGCCGCTGTCCTATCGCTGCTCGATGGAACGGACGGGCAACCGCAAAAGTCCACGGCCAACGCCCATCCGACTCGATCTGCCGACGCCCAGGGCCCCTTCTACGTGCTCATTCCCTTGCCGGGGACCGTGTTCGAGAGATTGAGGCCCGAGATGAGGATCCGCAACCCGTTCGAGCTGTCCATTCCACAAGTGGAGCCGGTGGTCAGACTTGCGCTTGAGGACGTGCAACAGCTCGGGTTGATGCCGCCGGGCGCGCTCGTACCCGACTTCCGGGACACGGAGCTCTCGGACGCGCACGGCCCGAACACGGCGATTAACGCGATGACGGACGGACGACTGGACTGTGTGATAGGTAGCGAGCGCAGTTGACGCGGTGTGCCATTGTAGAACATGGGATTAGGCTTCGCATTCGTCTACTCGCTGGCCGCGGTCGCGCGCATGTCGCCGTACTGGCGCAGCGCGCAAGGCATCCCCGTGATGACGACCATCGGACTGACGTTTCGACTCGACTCGAGGAAGGAGTACACGCTGCTGACGAGGATGAGCTCGCCCTACCATCGACTGACGCGCGCCGTGGACACGGTCTTCGAGCACAACAACTTCTCGCAGGCCTTCTTCTTCGTGCCCAAGACGAATCCCGTGGAGCAGCCCTCGTCCGAGTGCTTCCTCCTGCTCGCCTCCATCAAGGCGTCGTCCAGGATCGTCAAGGTCGCCGAGCACAACTTCTTCCGCTACGAGGAGCACTACAACCGCACCATGTTCCGCGACATACTCGTCCGCGTCTCGTTCCTCTCCAAAGGTGTGTTGTGTCGTCTTTTTCCTCCCTCATCCCGTTCGCTCTCTCGTCATCCATCCTTCCGTCAGCTGCCTTCATCCCCTCCCCTGCTCTTCTTTTGATTGGTAGCTGACCGATCGTGGTCTGTTGACATGGCGACGAGGGTCCCTGCCTGTTTTGACCCTTTCTCTCTAGCTGGATCGATCGATCGTGTGAGGTGCGGTTCAGCCGTCTGAGATAGCTAGACGGCGGCGTCTAGGTGTGTAGGTATCTCAAAGCAGCAGCAGCAGCCGTGGACCGGAAACAATGGGGCGGTCGAATGAGAAAGATGACAAGACAGCCGAGGTCGCACCGCGAGACGTGGGACAGCAGAGAAAGAACACGACTCGCTCGTCCCCGTCCCCTCCCTTCCTCCGTCTGTTGTCGATCAATGTCAATGTGCCACCGCCGAGGAGAGGCACGCATCGCTTGCAAGAGGTCTATTTCCGCGCTGGTGGCGCTGGTGGCACTGGTGGCGCTGTTTCCCACCCACCCCTCTTGCCGCTGCCGCGACCAAGAGCCGGAGAAAGGGCGTGCACACACACGCACGCACGCACGCACGCACACATACACAGACTGCCGCTGCGACGGCGGCTGCTGCAGCTGCTGCAGCCCTTTGTATATTTGTCCCTCTACTCCGATGTGCGAGGAGAAGAGGGAAGAGAGGGGGAGGGGGAACTTTTTGATGAGGCGTCGGCCGATCGGTGTAATAGAATCTCTGCGCTCGTCTGTGCGGCCTTTCGCTCGCTCTCTTCCGCATTCTTCTTCCTGTCGGGGAGCCCATATTTCGAGACCAGTAAAAGGATTGGACGCATGCACGCATGCATGCACGTACACTCACTCCATCATCATCATCATCATCGACAGCATCACATCAACAGTTTGTGTCCGCCTCGGTTGGCACTGCTTGCCTCTCCCTCTCTCTCTCCCGAGAACATATGACTGTGTGGTTGGTGTTCTTCTTATCAGGGTAAGGTCCCCGCCGTAGTGGCCGGCCGTAGCAGTCAACGCAGTAATCAGCGACGATGGGCAGGCAGGCAGGCAGGCAGGAATTCTGCCACTGCCTTCTCTCGCACACACACACAAGGACACGCCGACGAGAAAGAGTGCAACGGCGGCGAGGAAGGACACGAACGAGAGTGAGAGATGTCATCTTCGGCACGCCTGTAGCGGCGTATGCATGAGTGCCCCCAGAGGAGGAGGAGGACGCCCACCAGGAAGAGGAGAAAGGGACGATGATGATGATTATTTTGCGCGTCGTCGCAGCTGCGTCCCTCGCGGAACAGCTGACGACGGCGGCGACCGACATGACGCGCTGCGTCCGTGTTTTTCGGACCCAGCGCCTGTGTGCGACGGGATTTGCATGCAGATGGGTAGGAGGAGCTCTTCGCGTAATGGACGACGGACGGCGTGGCCTTCATTTGGGCATTGTGTCTGTTTGCTCGGATGCTCTCTGTCCTCCTGCAGCCATCCTGCAACACGACCCTGGAAGAGAGAGAGAGAGAGAGAGAAGGAGAGGGAGAGAGGGGAGAGACGACTGGAGCAACAGCATCAGCAGCAGCAGCTGCCACCACCGCCCCGCCCCCGGACCTCCCCCCCTCCCGCCTCTGGTTCAGTGCGGCCGTGCGGGCGCCCAGTCACACACGCACACACGCACGGACCACCGCCGCCGCGGTGTGGCACGCAAGAGGAAAAGGAGGAGGGAGAGACGCGACGACGGACACATACTAGCGCAACGCCGCGTCAAGACGAGACGGCCCGGGCGCGCAGCACCCGGGTGAGGTGATGAGTCGGCGCGTCGACGCTGCAGCATCGCGCCGCCATGCCGCCCTGGCTGCGCGCCGTCGCTGCCGCCGTCCCCGACATCACCATCATCGCCATCGCTATCGCCATCATCCAGATCTGCGCCGACCTGCCGCTAGTGGCGTCCGCGGCGACGACGGCGGACGACAGCAGCAGCAGCGCCGTCATGCCCTTCAACGTGCTGCTAGTGCTGCCCGCCAAGGAGAGTCAGCACGACCCGTTCCGGCTGACGCTCGCCAACGCTAGGCCCGTGATCGACATCGCCGTCGACGATGTGGTCAGGAGCGGACGGCTGCCCGACAACTGGCTCAATCTGACGGCGCACGACTCGCGCCTCTGGGACGACCCCACGCTGGCCGAGCGCTTCGCCACGGTCGGCGTCGTCGAGGCGTACACCGAGAAGCGGCTGGACGCGATCCTCGGCTTCGCCGACTCCTACGGACTCGCCACCGTCACGAAGGTGTCGGCCGGCTTCGGCAACGGCGTGCCGGTGCTCACCACCACCGGCCTGACGTCGATGCTGTCGTCGCGCAAGAACTACCCGCTGCTGACGAGGATGCAGGGCTCCTACCTGCAGCTGGCCGACTCCATCTACCGACTGATCGGCGAGCGAGACTCGGCCGAGTCGTTGGGCGGCGGCTATCTGCACCTGGCCTTCTTCTACCACGACAAGCGACGGGCCGTCAATCGGCGTCCGGAGCCGCAGCAGAGCGCCGTGCACCAGCACGAGTCGGCGCAGGAAGTCATGTCCTCGCATTGCTACTTCTCCCTCTACGCCATCAAGAACTACTTTGCGGAACGGTCGGCCGACTTTCGCCACGAGTGGGCCACGTCGACGCCGAATCTGCCCTTCGACGAGGAGATTGAGCGAACCGAGGACGAGGTCCGAGAGTGGCTGCAGACCGTCTCGACCATGGCGAACGGTCCGCACATTTTCCCTTTCTACTTCTTGCACGCCTTTCTGTTTGTCTCGCGCGCGCGCGCGTGCGCCCCAGCTGTTTGTCTAGGATGTGTGCCAGAGACTTCATGCATTTCCCACCCCGCATCCTCTTCTCTCGATGGCGGCGCGCTGCTTATCTGAAATGAGCCCGTGCGCGTCGTAAAGCCCCAGCGCCGCGGCGCGGTGGTGCGAAGAAGAAAAACCAGGCGGTGTTGGTCGGCGCGAAATTGCAGCAGCAGCAGCAGCAGCGGCGACCGTCGCCGCTGCTCAAATTGGGTTCTGCCCCAGTGCAGGGGTAATAATCCTGAGGCTGCACAGACGGCAAGGACTGATGCGTGGAAATTCCCAGAGTGCAGAGCAGATGCGACGACGTAGACGGCGGCTTGTTAGGCCCTCCGTTCCCATACTGCGAGAGATGCAATTAGCGATTCCCTTGGGCCGTGGCAATTATTGCCGGCGGGCGCTTTGTATGGCGACGGCTAGGCGAGAGGGCGGGGGAGGGGGAAGAGAAACTGACTGACTCGAGTTGTTGGTATGTGTGCGTGTGTGTGTGTGCAAGCGTGCGTGTGGCGGCGACGGCGGCGGTGGCGGCGGCGGCTTATTGATTTTCGCCACTCACTTCGGCAGCAGACGACTGAGTGAGCGAGCGGCAAACAACTTGGCATGCGCTGTGCCGGTGAAGACGCCGTCTCAGCAGCAGCAGCAGCAGGGGAAAGAAGATTATGCAAATCGGCACTCGGAATCGTCGTCGTCGTCGTCGCCACCGTCGTCGTACTGCTGTGGCAGCAAAGGGGTCGGAGGAGGAAAGGAACTCGAGTGGGAGGGAGGATGGAGAGAGGAGAGGGTGACACCGCCGGCAAAACAACCCCTCCTCCACCCCATCCAGCGGAGTTTGGTCCAGCCGCTCACCCGAAATTGTTGTTCCTCCGTCTCGGGAGACGGGCGACGACCCATTACGCTGCGGAAGGACGGATTTCTCTCCACGGCCACCACCACCACCACCGCCACTCCCCCTGCCCGGTTCCGAAAGTGAAATGAAGAGGAGATCACTACCGCCGCCGCCGCCGCCGCCACAGCTGGGGGAGGAAAATAATATACCACCCCATGAGATGGATGAGCCCGGTGTGGAGGGAAAACAAGCGGAGACGGAGATTAGGGACGCAGAGGGGGTGGGTGGGTGGAGAGGGGAGAACAAAGGGTTTGCTGCTGCTGCTGCTGCTGCTGCTGTCGAGTGGGGGAAGAGAAAGAAGAGAGCGGACACGCACGCGCATACTTGAGAACCTTATCGATCAGCCCTGCATGCAACGTCCACGATGGTGATGACAATGTCGGTGCGTGAACGAATGATTTCGACTGCTGCTGCCGCATTTCCACGCCGGTCCAAAACGAGCAGAGGGGATACGTGTAAGGGTGGTGGATGACGATATGCTTGATTGACCCACTCTCCCTTAGTTGACTTGCTTCCAAGCGTAGTCGCCTCCGGGAGACGGGCGGCCCCTCGTTTTCCACTGCCGCAAAAAGGAAGCTGTTGCTCGCGTGCAGGCATTCGAGCGGCACGAGACTGTGTGCTACAAGCTCCCCGTCTCTTCCTGGCATGTGCAGTGGCAGCAGCTGCAAAATCGCAGCGCCATTGTGCGAGAGCCCGTGCTGGGCGGCGTGCTCCTCGGCCACCGCCGCCGTCGCCGTCACGGCCGTCGCCGCCGCCGCCGCCGCCGCTCACCCTAACGAGTTGTGCCGGAAGCCGGCGGGCTCGCTCGACTGCGTCGTCTTCTTCTTCTTCTGCTGCTGCTGCTGCGGCGTCCCCTCCATCGCGTAGTCAGTCTGCCTGCCTTCTTCGTTCGCCAGCGCCCCGATGCGGCTGCTGCCGCTTCTCATTCTTCTGCTAGTTCCAACGACCACCTATCAGCAAGAAGAGCAGTATGCAGTCGGCACGGTGCCGAGTCACTTCGACGTGGTCGTGGCCCTGCCCCAGGATGAGGGCTCCATGGCCAAGAACCCCTATAGGCTGTCGATCGACAAGACGATGCCCGTGGTGGACGAGGCGCTGGTCGACGTCATCCAGAGGAGAGCCCTACTCCAGGAGGGCGTTCTCAGAGTTCGATACATTGACACGAAGCTGAGTGACGCCTGGGGCGTGCAGGTCCTCCTCCCTAGTTTCACATCGCCACGCGACGATTCCAACCGTGCGACTCTCTCTAGGCCCTGGTCGAGGCGCATTGCTCGAAGTCCGTGGACGCCATTCTGGGCATGGCCTACGTCTACGCCTTGGCGCCGATTGCGAGACTGTCCGCATTCTGGCAGGTTTCCCTCGCTCCCGGCGAGCGTTCATATGCGAGAGACGGTGTCGATTGAAAGGGCGGCGTGCCGGTCCTGACAACCACGGCGCTGGTGGACGATCTGGCTGATCGGAGAGTGTTTCCGCTCCTCACGAGACTGTCCGGCTCCTATCAGCCGCTCGCCGACTTCGGCGCACGCTTGCTGACGGAGTGGTGGAACTTTGAGCACGTGCACTTCCTGTTTGACGACCGGGTCTCGGCCGAGGGTGGCGCAGTCGGGGAGACGCCCGAGATCGGCCGGTCCGAGTGCTTTTTCTCGCTCAACGCCGTCAGGAAGGCGATCCTGGCCAAGAGGAAGTCCACGCAATGGGCGGCGGCCATGTTCGACGAGCGAACCGTGAGGAGGGATCAGCTGCGGAAACTGATCAAGGAGGCGTCCTTCCGCGCGAATTGTAGTGACAGATTCCGGCTTTTTGTGTGCATCACCTTTCGTTCCATTCTCTTTCCCCGGCAATAGACTGGAAACAAGGCCGTCTCGATTTGCAGTGATCATCCTGTGCGCATCGCCGGTCACGGTTCGCGAGATCATGCTGGCGGCGCACGAGCTCGGCATGGCGCAGTCGGGCGAGTACGTCTTCATCAACATCGACGTCTCGACTGGGTCGCACGCCGAACGACCGTGGATCCGACCGACCAACCCACTGCTGCCGGTCGTCCACCCGTCGCCGCCCGGATCCAACAAGACGGCGCTCGTCTACGAGGAGCGCAAGCCCCTGTCGCCGCAGGAGGAGGAGGAGGAGAACAAGCGAGCGATGGTGGCCTACCGCGCCCTCAAGACCATCTCCCTGAGGTAGTAGCGCCCGTGCTAGGGGAACGGGCACCACACTCTCTTTGTAGGCGATCCGACCTCGACGAGTACCGCCAGTTCGAGGCACGCGTCAAGGAGCGGGCCGAGCAGAGGTACAACTACAAAGGGCTGACGGGCAAGGAGTACGAGGTACGCTCACATTTACCTACGTATGAGCACGTTTGCAAACAACACCGCTCCCTGACAGCATGTCGCATTTTACGACCCTTGACGTGCCTCTCCCTCCCGTGAAACTGCACTTTCTGTGTTCTCGTTTGCAATAAACCTAACGTGAAAGACTTTATGCGAGCGCGCCCGCGCCACAAATGGGTCTGTGTCTCGTTTTCCGCTTCGCCCATCACCACCACCGCCGCCGCCGCCAAGGTCGCACCTGCCATTAGGGCGCGATGGCACGCATTAAAACGGGTGTGTAGGCGCGCACGGTACCGCTGAGCAAATTAACTCGGAGCGAGCATAAACATGTGCATGCACAGGGGGACACGGAAGAAAATCATGCCTTTCAGATGAACAACTTCATCTCGGCCTTCTACGACGCCGTCCTCCTGTACGCGATCGCCCTGAACGAGACGATCGCGGCGGGCGAGGACCCTCGCAACGGGCACACCATCACGCGTCGGATGTGGAACCGAACGTTCGTCGGCATCACGGGCAACGTGTCGATCGACGCGAACGGCGACCGCTACTCGGACTACGCGCTGCTCGACCTGGACCCCGATCAGGCGCGTCATTTCTCTGCCGCCACACAACCGTCGTGGCCTCACATTTCAGGGCAGGTTCGTCGAGGTGGCCTACTATTCGGGCGCCGAAAATCGACTCCGGAACGTGTCCGCATTCCACTGGGTACGCCGTCGCAACCGATCGATCCCAACATACATGGCGTTGTCATTCAGGTGGGCGGTCATCCGCCACGTGACACACCGATCTGTGGATGGGACCGATCCAAATGTCCGTCGGGCTATCCGCTTCACTTCTACCTTCTGGTCGGATGCGCGCTGCTCATTCTCGTCCTCGCGCTCGGCTTCTTCATCTACTACCGGTAGAGTTTGAGAGAGAAGACGAAACGTCGAACGGATGACAGGCGATATCAACTGGAACAAGCGCTGACGGCCATGTCCTGGAAGATCGACTGGACCGAGCTGGAGGGCGCCGACGAGTCGATTCACCGCTTCAATCAGAAGTCCGTCCAGGACACGGAGCCACCGCCGACGGTCGCCTCCGTGAAGGGCGTCATCGTCCGGAAGAAGCGGGAGGGCACACAGTCGGCCGCCACGGCTGCGGCCATCGCGGCGGCCAACGAGAAGGAGCGCGAGAAGGAGCGAGAGGACGAGATCAAGAAGCAGCAGGCGAGTCGACTCGAGAGCGTGCCTATCCCAATGGACGTGTCGTCCACGTCGGACATCGAGCCGATCATCGTCGACCGACTCCAGCTCGGCTCGGCACGAAGCGAGACCGACGAGGAGAAGCAGCGGCGACAGGCCACCGAGCTCGAGCATCTCGTCGCCGAGCTGGGCGGCGACATCCCGCTCGAACTGCTCACGAGGCCGTTCAGGCCCAGGAAGGAGGTAGGGAGCGGCAACAGCTAGACGTACGTCAAGCAAATCGAACACCGACCAATTGACAGACCGGCTCGCCGCCAAACAGTGGGTCCGGCGAGCCGCCGCCGGCGCATCATCAACTCTACGCGCTGCCCGGCGCTCCCACTCCGTCGTCGATCCGACTCGAGACGGTGGACGAGGTGGATCCACTCAAGATGGTGTGTGCGACAACGACTTGTCGTTGTTGTTGTTGCATGCGTAAAAATATCATGAATTTGTTGCAGCCCGCATCCGTTGGCCTGTTGGTTCCAGTTGGCCAAGACCAGATCGCGCAGAGCAACCACGCCACCACGTCGGCGCCATCGTCTCTTGGGTCGGACGAAATCCGAAAACTGTCCCGAACGTCGGCCGGCTCCTCGTCGCGAGCCTCCTCTTCGCTGGATCAAAATAGGAAGTGGTCCAAGGCGTCGTCCGGCGTTCCCACGGTGGCAGAGTCGAACAACTCGGAGGACCCCGTTCTGCCGAATCACACGAAGAGGAAACGAAGGAGGCGGAAGGAGACCGGCGGTTCGACCAGCTTCACGCCGAGACTAAACGGACTGAGGGCGGTCGACGACGAGCGCGGGGAGGAGGACGAAGACGAGATGGAGATCGACGTGGACGGCGACGAGGACGAGGAAGAGGAGGACGAGGAGGAGGGAGATAACGACGAGGTCGCAGGGCACTTCGAGAACGAGACCGAAGACGACGTGGACGAGGGTCTACGAACTCGATCGGTCTGTTTCTCGACGTCGTTTGCCACTGACGTGCGAACGTCGTTTAGCCGAGCCACGCGTCGCCGCGGAGGATACTCGTCAACGGCCTGGAGAACCAGAATCACGCGCAGTTGCACAAGAACAAGCGACAGAAGGCCGTCGACACTGCTGTGGAGGTGCGTAGATTTGCGGCGCATTCCGCTCACAGTGCGTGTGACACACACACTCGGCAGGAACCGCTCGGTCTGACGACGACCTCTCTGATGATCACGCCCGCAGCGACCGCCTCCGGCCCATCGTCCTCGGGCAAAAGTCCGCCGCCGCCGCTTGCGTCGGTCTCTGCCTCAACCGTAACCCGACCAAGAGTCCGGATATCTGTCGGTAATGAAACGGGATACGAGTCGCGAAAAGACAACGCCCGTAATTCACAGATGGCGGAAGTACGCGTCGAGCCGTTAGACTGGAGACGGACGCCAGCACGGAGCAGCAGCATGACGATGACGAGCTAAGCGAGGTGAGACACTTCAACGATGAGATTGAATGCGACGGCGGCGAACGATCTAGATTGTCGTCACGCCGCGCACCGTCCAGTCGGCGCGACCGTCCGGATCGGCGACGGGCAACCACTTTGCGCATCACCACCACCACCATCATAACACCACGCTGGATGATGCGCACGAGGATCAGGACACCCCGCTTCTGCACAGGACCAGAAGCGCTGACAAGGTAGGAAACGGTTCCCCGATGCGCTGTCTCCACCACCACCACCACCACCACTGTCATCATTCTCTTCTTGAACAATCATGCCAAACGCGAAATACGGGAGAATCCTACAGTTCCGGAGTTGCACTCCGAACGGCGCTCCCTTCGCCTCGTCCTTGGACAGCGACGCGGGTCCAGCTTCGGCTGGCGGCGGCGGAGGAGGAGGAGGAGCGATTCGCGTCAGACTGGTGCGGAGACACTGTCGAATGCCGACTAGCTACTAATAATCCGATGATGATGATGATGCGCAGAATAGAGGCTAAAATGGTCACCCATACACGCAGTATGCGCACGTGTGCCCGCACCGGATATCCTTTGTTCTAGTGCTGGCAGAGGAACGTAGCTGTGCATGCGGTCTTTCGCATGATCGATGGCTCATTTTCAGAGGTCCGCCGGCGCCGGCGCGTCGCGTAAGATCTCGGCGATCATCGACCGGAAGCTGTCGCTCTTCACGAGGAAGCGGAGTTCGCCGACGTCCGACCGAAGCACCGACAGGAGTCTGGCCAATCACCACCACCACTCACAGTTGGACGCCAACCTTCAGCGAGCGGTGAGGATCGTCTCACATAGAGAGAGAGAGAGAGAGAGAAATCGGACGCGCAATCTGCTGCAGGCCGAGAGCGGCACCGTGACGCCGTCGATTCTGGCCGCGGGTGGCGGTGCTGGGAACGGCTCGGCGACGGGCGGTGGGATCTGGGACACGGGCAGCGGCGGGAAGACGGACGTCGGCTCACTGCTCGGCTTCTCGTGGGGCGTCCGAAAGCGGAGGAAACACCGCGACGACGACACCGCGTCCGTGAAGAGCGGCCACTCGGTGGAGACGCTGCAGCTGAACCCCGACGCGCAGGTCTTCTGCACCAGCGCCATGTACAAGGGCACGCTGGTGGCGCTGAAACGACTGAACATCGACGACCGGAAGACCGACAAGCCCCTGATCACGCGACAGATGATGGTCGAGCTGAACATGCTCAAGAACCTGCAGCACGACCACATCACTCGGTAACCATGTGTTGACTGCGCGAAATCACGCATCGTCCCCCTGTCAGATACCTCGGCGCCGTGCTCGAGTCGCCCAACTTCTACATGGTCACCGAGTACTGCCCGAAGGGCTCGCTCGAGGACGTGATCGAGAACGAGCGCATCGAGCTCGACAACATGATGACCTACTCGCTGTTGCACGATCTGGTCAAGGTGAGTGAGTGGAGGCGTGCGCTTACGCGCGCGCTTATTCGATGCAAACACGTCATACATCTTGCAGGGCATGTACTTTCTCCACCACTCGGAGGTCCGTTCCCACGGCCGGCTGAAGTCGACGAACTGCGTGATCGACTCGCGCTTCGTGCTCAAGATCACCGACTTTGGCGTGCAATCGATTCGTGCGCTCGAGTCGACGTTCCCGTCCGATCGCAGCGAGCACGCGTACCACCGCGGCCAACTCTGGACGGCGCCTGAGCTGCTGAAGCTGGGCGACGAGGCCCCGCGCATGGGCACGCAACGGGGCGACGTCTACTCGTTCGCCATCATCCTGCACGAGATCCTCTACCGAAAGGGGGTGAGCAGTCAAATTAGAAGGAGGAGGAGGACGATTGTCATGCGTCCACGAACGTGCGTGCGCGTGTCACAACCGCCGATTGCAAACTGACTCACACTTTAATTTGTGAAAGCGACGGCTCGCACAATGTGACGACATCTTCGCTCAGGTCTTCTACATGGGCGACGACGAGGACGTGTCGGACCCGCGTGACATTGTCGACCAGCTCAGGGACGGCGTTCAACTGCGGCCGAGCATTCTCGACACGTTTGACGTAGGCGACCGCCACTTTGCGAGCTATGAGCGGAGAGCATGGTGATGTATGCACTGCAGGAGGAGGCGAACCGCGCCCAGCTCGTCCGACTCATGCAGCAGGCCTGGTCGGAGAACGAGGTCGAACGGCCGGACTTCACCGCCATCCGCAAGACGATCCGCGCCATGAACAAGACGAACGAGACGTCGAACCTGGTGGACAACCTGCTGAAGCGCATGCAGCAGTACGCCACCAACCTCGAGGGTCTCGTCGAGGAGCGAACGCGCGAGTACCTGGGCGAGAAGCAGAAGGTCGAGGACCTGCTGCATCAGCTGCTGCCGCCCTCCGTCGCCGACCAGCTGATCTCGGGTCGGGCGGTGCAGGCCGAGCAGTACGACTCGGTGTCCATCTACTTCTCCGACATCGTCGGCTTCACGGCCCTCTCGTCGGACAGCACGCCGATGGAGGTGGTCACCCTGCTCAACGACCTCTACATGGCCTTCGATCGAGTCGTCGATCACTTTGACGTCTACAAGGTCGAGACCATCGGCGACGCCTACATGGTGGTCTCTGGGCTGCCCGTCAGGACGGACGACCACGCGTCGCAGGTATGCGAGCCATCCGTCACCACACGCATTGCATACGATCCGCGAGTCGTTCAGATCGCGCGCATGTCCATCGCGCTCCTGCACCGGATCAAGTCGTTCGTCATCCGACATCGGCCGGCGCAGAAGCTCAAGCTCAGGATTGGCATCCACTCGGGCTCCGTGGTCGCCGGCGTCGTCGGCTCGAAGATGCCGCGCTACTGTCTGTTCGGCGACACCGTCAACACGTCGTCGCGCATGGAGAGCAACGGACTGCGTAAGCCGCCTCTTTCATC
>JACMII010000030.1:51855-66408 GCA_014805405.1 Bunonema sp. RGD898 | reverse complement strand
GATCATCTCCTCGCTGGTCACTCTGGTCGGTCCGCTGCTGGTGGGCGTCTTCATCCAAAAGAGGTTCCCACAACTGGCCGCCCGTGCTCGCCCCTTGATGCGACCGTTCCTCCTGTTCGTGCTCGTCTTTGTCGTCGTCTTCGGCATTCTGGCCAATCTCTACATGCTCCAACTTTTGACCTGGCGCGTCCTCTTCGGGTCAGTCACAACTGGCCGCCCGCCATCACATCTACTACGTTCATCCTCATATTCAGTGGCCTCCTCTTGCCGTGGTGTGGATTCGGATGCGGCTGTTTCGCGGCCCTTCTCTGGGGTCGACCGCCGGCCGACGTGACTGCCATCGCGATCGAGACGGGCATTCAGAACACTGGTTTGTGCATCGGCCGGCGATTGTCGGGCACAATGCGAACTTGCAGGCGTCGCCATTCTTCTGCTGAAGTTCTCATTCGGCGAGCCGACCGCCGATCTGGCCTCTTTGGTTCCAGTCGTGGTCGCTTGTTTCACGCCCTTCCCCCTGCTGCTCGGATACGGCGTCCATTCGGTGATGCAGTACCGCAAGAGAAGGACAGCCGGCAACGCCCAGGAATATCTGCGGGTATGGCAGAGAGAGAGAAAGACTGACGAATGCGTGTGAAGAGTGGTCGAGGAGCGTGCGGTCCGAATGAAAGTGCCGTGTTTGTGGTGGCGGTTGTGTCGTGAACGACGTTAGAAGCTCACCACACAACAGGCCTCCTAGTCCTTTGTTGTTGTTCGCCCGTCGCGGCGCGTAGAGGAGGTTGAAGAATCGGGATAGTTGCCGATCAGTGTTGTGGACGACTCTGCAGTAGTTGGTCCCCAGCGGCGAGTGAGAGCGCGCGCAGTTCCTCCAGGCAGCGAGGCGAGTCAAGGGCAGGAAAATCCTAGGCGATCCTAACCAGGACAAGGCGGAAGAAGCGCGCGTGCGCCACGGGCTGTGTGAGAGTGTTGTCGTACGACGAGGAAGACGTTGATGATCGTGGGGACATTCAGGCGCAATGCGAGACTGGCCCTCGACCGCTGCTTCTTCCGCCCGACTCGGCCGAACTGCTGGACGACGTGAAAAAGGGCGGCGCCAGAATGGAGGCGTCCGTCGACGGATCCATCGGCGTGGAGCTGGTGCCTCCGAGCTTCACGCACGCGGACGACTCGCACTCGAGCACGTCGCATAGCAATTCCACCGACAGCAGTCTGGCTACGGTTTGATGACGAGCAACTGAGAGAACAGTGACGGTCCCAGTCCTTCAACGCGTACGTGCATCTCTCCCCGACACCAGAATGATGATCAGATGATGATGAGACAATAAGAGATTGAGATTTGCTGGTAGAGAGATCAACCACACACACGTTTTGCCATTACATAGAGTCCGCACAGACGAGTAGCGACCTCTCTTCACAGTCGAGAGCTCCCCTTTCTAGTAGGTCTTTTCCTTGTCCGCATCTGTCCGGGCGGCTGTGATATGGCGACTTCTACCTGATGTTGCGCTCGCGCACACACACAGCTTGGATGGCAAGATGGCAGACAGCTCATAGACAGAGAAGAGAGCTTTTCCAGTGTTTCGCTGCATGCATAAGCGAGTCTGCAATACAGAGAGCAGGAGCAGAATCCTCAACTGATGAAGATGACTGGACGACGACGGCGGTGGTTTGCTGATTGTGTGGGTGGAAGTCGGCCTCTATTCTCAGTGCCGGCGCCGCCCGTTTTTCGCGTTGCCACGGCGGCGGCAGCACAGGCGGGGGAGAGTGTTGACTGGTCTGTTTGTCGAGCCACTCGAAGTCTCGCCCCTCAGCCACTGACTCTACCCGCCAGCATACTCGCTCACTCGAAATCCCCAGGAGGAGGCGGAGAACAGGAGAAGAGGGGGCAACACGTTTCGGGGGAACCGGAAGTCGCGAATAGATGGGGGAGGTGGGGCACTAGCCGCCGCAGAAGGAGAAGACGATGCACGGGATCGATGTACGAAGTCTGCTATTTGAAAGTGACAGTAGCAAGGGAGAGTGGGCGAGAAGGAAAGAGGCAGGCCGGCAGGGCGGAGGAGAAGAGACTGGCGGGGGTGGATAGTGCGGATGTGTGTGTGTTTGTGCGACGGACTCGAGTAGGGCCGGTCGGGAGAAGAGAAGAGAGGAGGGTGGGGGGAGTTGACAGAGATTTCTCCTCCCGACTCCCAACTTACTCTCTCCCAGCCGGGCCACAGTCACTTTTCCCCTCAACCTCGGCTTCGTCTCGCTCGCTCGCTCGCTCGCAATGGGTTCGGTAAGTTGCGCCTCGCTCTGCTATGTAGAGGCGACGACGACGACGACAATTCGATTAGGACTACGACGGCGCGGACTCGTCTCCCCGCAAGCGATGGACGCTCGAGCAGCTGAAGGGCGGCCACACGTTCCTGTCCATGCAGGCCGCGACGAACCGCTTCGAGACGCAGCGCGGAATGACCGCCGTCGGCATGCCGCGACTGAACATCGTGCGCGACAAGAACCACGGGTCGGTTGCTTGAGCCGCAGTCGTGCGTGTGCATCGCAACGCGCTCGTTGCAGCTACCTCGAGCCGGACCGTCGCTCGGAGGACGTGCTGCGTCCGCAGTGCGGCACCAATCTGTACGGCTCCTCTTGATCCCCCTTTCGAGCACTTCGATCTTGCAGGTTCGCGTCGCAGAAGGGTCACACCGCGATCGGATCGAACCGTAACCAGGTACGAGTATTCGTGAGGCGGCCGATTCCCCCCTGATCGTTGCCCTCTTGCAGTGTCCCCGCGTGGCGTACAAGAAGGAATGGGAGACGGTGCTGGACAAGGAGGGCGAGTGCATCCTGCCGAAGCAGTGCGGCGACTTTGGACTGGCGACGCAGAGCGGCGAGATCAGCATGGGCGCGCACCGTAATCAGGTTGCGAACGTGCGCGGACGCATGCCGCACGACCGACGCTCCCAGGGCGTGCTCTGCTTCCAGTAAGGATTCCTCTCCCCTCCTCCTTCCCTTCCTCCGCCACCGTCCGTTTACCATGAACGAACGATTGCCCGTTCCAGGAACGGCACGAATCTGTTCTCGTCGCAGCAGGGAATGCGCGCTCCGCCCGGCGTCGGCGCCGTCCGTCAGGCGACGCTCGAGATCGAGGGACTCGGATTCAGGTACGCCTAGGCCACGTGCAATCTTGCACCAATGACGACCATTCGTGCAGCGAGGACGTGCTGCGCCGCGGCACCGAGTACACGCCCTGGTACAGCGGACAGAACAAGTTCGCCACCCAGAAGGGTATGCGGCCGTACATCGGATCACACGCTCGATCATGACTTGCAGGCACGGGCGGCTTCCTCAAGGTCCGAGACGTGCTGCCGCACACGGTCGGCGGCAAGGAGATCCCCGAGGATATCAAGCTCCGATCCGAGGGGTGAGCGAGTCGATCGACGGGCCTCAATCCTCCCTCATCCCTTTGCAGCATCGTGCCGCTTCAGTCGGGCACGAACAGACTGGCGTCGCAGCGCGGCATGACCGGCTTCGGAACGTGCAGGAACACGATCCAGCGAGCGGGCTG
The DNA here is from genome assembly GCA_014805405.1 of Bunonema sp. RGD898. NCBI lineage: Eukaryota > Metazoa > Nematoda > Chromadorea > Rhabditida > Bunonematidae > Bunonema > Bunonema sp. RGD898. The sequence continues at coordinate 62,867 of JACMII010000030.1, read as the reverse complement.
GAAGAAGGAGTGGATCGAGGAGTACGAGCAGGCGCTCAAGGAGTGGGAGGAGAACCGTCCGCCGGGCTCGTCCAGCTCGGCCGTCGATCCGTTCGGCCACTACAAGAAGAAGTCCGAGGCCCGCGAGTCGGCTCGACAGTCCGAGGCCGACGTCATGTCCGTGAAGGCCGTCGAGAAGGAGCCCGAGCCGGAAGAGGAGGAGGAGGAGGAGGAAGAGGAGCCGGAGCCCGTCAAGGTGTCCGCACCCACGACCCCCACCGCCAAGGCGGCCCCCGCCGAGGAGGAGGAGGAGGAGGCCGAAGAGGAGGAGGAGGTCGAGGAGGAAGAGGAGGAAGAAGAGGTATTACGTGCGCGAGTGGACCACCGCATAAACATCACACTTCTTACAGGACGAGGAGGAGGAGGAGGAGGAGGAGGAAGAGGAGTAGAGGTTCGTCGCGTTCAACCGACGACGTGCGACAGCTCTTCCCGCGCACCACCACCACCACCACATCGACCGTCATTTGCTTTCCTATTCGCTTCTCTTCATGTCACGTCACCACTCATCGTCATCATTGAAACAATTCGTGTCGGTAGCCAAAGAGATGTGCATCATCATCATCGGAGAGAGAACCACGAACCCAACAATGCTCTTTGTGTGGTGCGCTATCGCGTTTTCGCCTAGTCCAGAGTGATACAGTCGTCGTCGTTGTTCGTCGAGCTACGACCGAGTTTTTCCTGCTGTTGCTGTTGCTGCTGCTGCTGCTGAACGAAGACGGGACCCGACTTGGGATGCTGCTGCGCGAGATGAGCGTCCAGCAGGGCGTAGCGTTGGCACGTGAAGCTGCACACATCGCAGCTGTATTGGATCTCGGCCGTGCACAGGGCGAACTTGTGCTCGTGCACGAGATGTTGAAGCAGGTTGAACGCGAATTGCTGCAATGCCCGTTGTGAGTCGAATGCCGGTCAGTCACTGTGCACGGTACCTTGCGGCAGATTTTGCACCGTCCCTGGTCCTGCTTCTTCCTGGCCTTCTCTAAGAGATCGCTCGTCACGAGACTGTGCTGCATGACGAGATGCCGCTCCAGTCCCTCGTACGTGTAGAATCTGAGAGCACACACCATCTCGTCTCGTTCGACAGAACATCATCCCCCCCGCTGTGCGTGCCGCCGTACCGTTCTTTGCAGCGGCTGCACGCCAGAGGCGCACACGTCGCCATGTCCGCGAGCGTTCGCCCCTTCAGAAGACCGTGCGCGCCTTGTAGATGGGTAAAGTAGCTGAAAAAGGGGGATGGTGCGCATCCGCTCCGACCACTCGTCATGCCACATACTGATTTCGGTCCGTCAGGGGCGAGTCGCAGATCTCGCACGTGATCGTCGGCGTTGCCGGGATATGCGCGGTCTGTCCCGTCGGTAGGGCCGTATGCTGAATCATCGAATCGGATGTGCCCGAAGGGAGGATTCGATCGCGTACCCGATTGAGTCCCGCAGACGTGGATGGCTGCGAAGTGGACGGCGTGGGAGGGAGGGGGCCGCCGCCGTTGGTGTGCGCAAGCGACTGTCCATTCGGAGGCTTTCCAATACCGCGAAGCGCGTCGATCAGCCCGAGAGCCACTTCTTTCGCTGACACGGTGCCGCCGGCCTGCCTGTTCTGCTCAGACATCTTCCGCAGATATTGAGTCAGTTCTGGAAATTCACTCGTTATCGTATGAGGCGGCACATGTCCGCCGACAAGACTCACTCTGCGAAATGGCAGCAGCCCCGGCATTGTTGGATTCGCCCACGACGTCGTGCAGTATCTTCGCAAGTTCCGCCTGTTGTTGGGCGCTAGTTTGCCGCACCGAGTTCTGCGTGAACTGCAGGAGACGCTGGATGATCTGAATTCAGCGATCGATGTGATTTCTCTCTAAACGCCGTCTGCGCCACTCCACCGCCCTACCTTTTGCACGAAAACATGTTGTTTGCTCTGCTCCAGCATGGCTGCAGCAGCCTGTCGGTAAGTGGCAGTTGTTCCAGACACGTCCATAGCCGGCTGACGAATGGGGGTACGCATCTAGAGAACGCATATGCATACACACACATACGCGTACGCGGCGAATAGAACGAACCAGCTGTGGACGCTGTTGGTTCTGCGCTTGAGATCCACCAAATCCAGGTCGGGACGGGCCTGCGAGACTGGTCGTCGCGACGTAAGCCGACGACGACGACGATGACGACGACGACTGGATGTGGGACTGGCGCTGACGCTGCTGACTCGAAGTCTGTTGTCCTATGGCCGTGGGGTCCACCTTCGGTCGCGGCCACAACCACGAATTGATCGCCAACTCGTCGTTGGGCTGCAAGGAGCGGGGACTCGTTTTCGGGGTAGCTCACAATCCCCGCGTACCTGCTTCGCTTGAACCTGTCGGACGCGGACGTAGTCCTTCTTGCACATGCGAAGATGAGCGTCGCGCGGACCCTGACATGTGAAACCCCCCTCCAGAGACGTGATTTCGGTGCAAACCTTGTACTGGAAGTCCATCTCGCAGAGCGGGCACGGGTTCTTCGGCGGCTCCGCCTCTTTGACGGCCACTTCGTCGTGCACGTCCAGATAGTGTCGCCACATCCGTGCCTCGTTGGTATCCACCTCGGGGCAGTGCGTGCACTGCCATCGTCGACCGTCGTTGTGCGGACGCCGTTTGTGATCGTTCAGGATGGCCAGAGACTCGGTGCGGAAACCGCAGAGCTGTTATTGCGCGAATGTGACACACCTCTCTCTCAACCCTCCCAAATGCTTACGATGCAGGAGTGCCACGTCTTCGGACGGTACGTCTCGTTCTTTCGGCGCAACTGTTCCCAGACGGGTCGTAATTGTGCTGCCACCTGTGTGAACCTCCTCCCTCGAATTGAGCAAACACTGTCGCGCACCTGTTTGTACTTCTCCATATCCTTTGGTTGTTCCGGTAAATTACGAGCGTTCACGACATCGCAGTAGGTGAACTCTTGCGCGAGATCGAGACCGATATCGACAAGCGCCTTCGACATGTAGGGAGCACCGAAATTCGCCTGCAAATCGTTACGAGAGAAGTTCTACCCAAAACCGAACCATTGCAAACTGCCGTTCCCTGCGTTCCTGGTCCGTCCATTTGGGACGCTCGCTGCCGAAGATCTTGGGGATGACTCTGGCAAGCGGTGCGTCCGGGTCATGTTCGATGAGCAACTCCACCTGGGAGAATTTCGTGAAAGAACACAACCGTGCGCATACCACTTGACTGGGTGGGAACGAGATCGTATTCGGAAGAACGAGCTGCTTCTCCAAAATGAGACGTCTAACGGAGAGCGGCTCGCGTTGAACTTGTTCATTGATGGCAGCAAGAAGAAGGTCCAGAACTTTCCGGTCAACCGCATTGGGATCGAGTCGGATCTGAAGAGAGGCCAGCATGAATGAACTGGGAGGTCGGCTATCACCTTAGTCATGTACTTTTCAATGTGATCCAACAAATCCTCGGACGACGACAGCTTGTACGGCTTCGCCGGGTTCCCTTGCACATCCAAGATTTCAATATCGTCGTCCCCGTCCGTCGTCCTCTTTGATTTGTCAGCAGTCGACTTCTCTGCCGGATTCGTTCCATTTGTCTGCTGACTGGAACTGGCGGCGGCGGCGGCGGTGGTGGCGGTGGATGGCTCGTCTGCGTCGAGAACAATATCGTCCGACGGTTCCTGGAAACGAATGGACTGCTTCACTAAAATGTGGGATAACGAAACCCGACCTCGACCAGCTTGGAACGCTTCGGAGTTGGTTCGGTAGGATCGTCCGCGTATTCCCGCGTCGCACCACCACTCGTGCCGTCTGCCTTCCCTGTAAAAATTCGACGTTTTCGATAGCTTCAAACGGGCCCACTCTTCGCCGAGTCATCCTCCGTGCCGTTGGAATGTCCATTCGTCTTTGGCGGCTCGATGGCATCCACCGAGCTGTCGCCTGTAAGACGTCGGTCCGTACAACATGCAAGCACATGCGCACTCGTACCTGTCGTTGATGCGTAGTGCGCGGCGCCGTTTGTCTGTCGCGCCTTACCGGTTGCAGTTTCCTAAGACGACAGTTTGCGCGTCAAGCGAGATCTTGACGATAGTCTACCTGACTGTTAGTGTCCTTCAGACTGGCAGTCGGATCGTCGGACTCCATGACGGACGTCATTGTGGCCTGCAAATTCAAACTGGAACAGTTGTGCGCGCACGCGAGCAAGCATTCGATCGTGGGGGAACTTCGATGGATGAACGGCGGTGCTACGGGTTGCTAGCTTGGTCGGCTCTTCGTGGTGATGGAAAATAACGGAACAGTAGAGAGCGCCGCTAGTCGTCGGACGCGCGCTCGCGTCCGACTCGAAGTACGAGCGAGGGAGCGCGCGCGACCGGCGGAAAGAAAGTGCGGGCCAGTTTCGGATCGGATTCGGGAAACTGGAATGGCCCAGACATCTGGGAGGGCAAGGCGAGCCGGACGTGCTGGCGATGGCGGTCGACTGCGAAACGGAGCGCGGCACAACCGAGCAGCCTCGCCACGGCCACTGCTGCAGCAGTTCCGCATCAATCGATACTCTTCTACACACACCAACCAGCGTGCACACACTCACACCCCATTTTCCATACGGGACCCAATCGACGGGATGAATAGGGGCGACGAGCCGAATTCCAGCCGATCGATAGCGTTCAATCGGTCGAGCGCGAACTGCGAGGTTCGGGCAAGCCGAGAGCGAGCGGGAGTCAAACGGGCGACACATCAATTTATCCGTACGCAGAATGGGGACGTGAGTGAAGAAAGTGTTCGGGATCAATGCGCTATCGTTTCTCCTCGGCACGTTTCGCACATTCGCCACACTGTCCTGGAATTGCGAGGCTCCAAACTCAGGGAGGGAGACGTGAGTGGAGAGCAGATTCGACGACTTCGTCGAGTTTCGCTGAGTTTCGTGATCATTGCGCCTGTCGCTTGTAGTTCAAGTAGTCCTGTCGTGTGGGTGGATTATTTCCCAAGTCATGCGCATCAAGCCCACCGGCCAACTCATGTGCGCCTTTGCGGACTGGAAGCGAGTGACGCGAACCCGATCCAAGAAGGAATGATCGACGGGCGTCTCGTGACCGGCTTTCGCAATCAGGTGCTGCAGCGTCTCCTCCTGCGACCAGCCTGAATCAAGTCAGCCCTCGCATTTCGTCACTCGTCTCCATCTCGACATGCCCTGTTCCTCGGCGACCTCGGGCAGAAAGACGGCGTCGTAGCGTCGAGCGCCGGACAGGCTCTCGAAGTGGATTCGGATGCCGTGCGTGCCGATCTGTACCCGCTCTCGAATGCCATCATTCGTATGCCGACGCCCGACCTGCCAATCGGTCCACGACGACGCGGGCTCGAATCGAACGAGCAGCGACACGGAGCAGTGCAGTTGCGGAAGCTCCTCGAACGCGACCGGCTCGAATCGCGAGTCCCGCAGGGCCGCCGTCAGTGCATATCTGCACGATCGCTTGCTCCCGAAAACCGAGACCGTTCGACGTACTCCCTAAGTCCGTCGCGCAGTCGTAGCTTGCTGAAGGTGCCGATACAGCCGCGCAGTCGCTTGCTGGAGCCCTTCTTCCAGGTCACGAACAGGGGACTGGATGCGAGCGTTTCATTCTAGCAAACTGAAAGTGAGCGTCTACAAGCTGAGGTTGGGAATGCTGGCGGGCGGCAGTGGTTCGCCCGACGATTGAAGTGTCGCCTCGAGGACGCCAAAGCAATAGGCCACCATGCAGGGCGTCGCGTCGACATCCTGGAGCGGGAGATAAATCAATTGGAAATGATGGTGGTGGTGAAATTCCTCTGAGCACAACCTGGTCGTGCGGTCGTTCCACGCAGGGCGGCATGTGTGCTTTGCGTTCGGCGAATGTACAGAAAAAGGAGGAGAAGAGGGGGGAAGAAAGAGAAAACGAGTGGCCGGACGGGCACCCCGCACACACACGCACGCGCGTGACGCTCGCCACACACTCGGGCGTACGTGCGTGCGTGCGTGCGTGCGTCGATCAATTGTCACTTGAGAAAGGAGGGGAAGGCAAGCACTCTGCGTGTCTCAACTCTCACGTTCCATGGGCGCCGTTTTGCCGACGGTGAAGCCAGGCAACGCAATATCTCATTTGCCTTCCCGTCGGTTTATCCCCTTCGTGCGTAGCATAACTCGTTTCAACTTTCGTCACACTCCATAGTTTCGCAAAGGATTCGTAGCGCTATGGTAGACGCACTCGAAGACGTCGACGCTCTCGACTCGTGCTTTCTGTCGCCAGTAACCTGTTCCGGCCTGTGCGTGCCGGATGGCACAACGTTTCATCACACAGCACAGCTCCCGCAGTCACTGCGTGAACGACAGTGCTGGATCGGTTCGAAAGTGGTCCGGCCATGTCGCCTTTCGTCAGCTCTCGTGTCATTTGCGAAAGATTCTCGTCACTGCATGGTAAGCAGCGCCCCGGGAGCCCGTCCTCTCTCGGTGCATGGGACGTAGCAGCAGCAGCATCTGCCGAATTTCCTCAAGGATGGGGGCTCTTGTCGTTGCGGGGGTTGTTCTCGTGACCAATGCCGGCCAATGGGCGTGCTGCTGTTGTTGTTGTTGTTGTTATTTGTGTGCCGTGCAGCTGCCGTGCCAGTCTGTCTGCTTCTCGCCGCCGCCGCCGCCGCCCGTTCGGCTCCCCCACTCTCTCGTCATCCAAACAACAACAACAGCAGCCGCCGCCGTCGTCGTCGTCGCCGCAGTCGTGACCGGTGGAACCCCCATCCCTTGCAAGCGCGTCCCCCTCCCTCCCTTCTCTGATGTCGTGCGCGCGCACTCCCCCCTCTCTCGGCACGCTCTCCTCTCGCCCGCGAGTTCGTGCGCCGCATTCAGCACTGCTTTGTTTGAGCAAGCCGTGTGCGCTGAGAAAGGGTGAGTGAGTGAGCGAGCGAGCGAGCGAAGGTGTGTGGGTGTGAGGATAGCATAGCCTCTCGCTCTCCCCCGTCGCCTGTCCCATTCAGTCAGTCTCTCTCTCTCCCTCTTCGCCGTAGGAATCTCTTGTCGGAGACGGATAGTTGTAGCAACAGCAGCAGCAGCAGCAGCAGCAGGTTGTCCTTCCTTCCTTCCCTTCTTCCAACAGCACAAGCCGGTTGGTGCTGGCGCTGCTGCTGCTGCTGCTGTTTCTCCCGCCCTCTCTCCGCTCGTCGTCCATCGATCTGTCGAGCGAGCGAGCGAGCGAGCACACACACGAACGTGTGCTGCTCTCCCCTCTCTTCCATGCCGCGCGCACGCGCGAGCCTCCACACACACAGACGCGGTCAGTCTCCCGCCACAACAACAATTCTCTCTCTCCCTCTCTCTCCTCCTCCTCTCTCGCTCTCCCTCTCTCTCGCATCCCCTTTCCCCATTCCATTCTACTACAGTTTGCTCGACCCGTTCATTTCTCCCCTTTCCCCCTTCTTGATCTATCTTCCCTTTTCTGCTCGGGAAGAGAGATAAGCGCAGCGTTGTCTCTTTCTTGCTCCCCTCCCCCTCCTTGCCGCTTGATTTGGTGCTGTCCCTCTCTTTTCCGAAATTCAGCTTTCGCGTACGTCATGTTTGTTGGAGAGAAGACGGAAAGCAAGGGAGGGCGACGGGTGCTGCTGCTGTGCGTGCGCGCCTGGCACGGAGCAGACTGCTCTCGCTACTGACTGAGAGCTAGAGACGGCTGCTGCGGCTGCCGTATGTGCGTGTGTGTGTGCATCCGCCTCTCGATTACTCGTCTCTCACCCTCTCGTCATGCTGCTGCTGCTGCTGCCGGGAGAAAAACAGAGTGACCGCCAAACCCCCGCCTCTAGTGACCACACCACCATCCTTCCTATGCTGTCGACACCAAGACGACGATTCGTGCGCGCATTCCGTCCGTTGTTGTTGTGATGATCACGACCAGACGACCAGACGACGACGACGGCGACGACGACAAGTCCTGAGCGGCGGCGGCGAGCGCCGTCGCGCGCGTGCGCGCGCGAAAACAGAGCGCCCCTCTCCTTCTGTCGTCGTCGTTGTCCACAACGACACCACTATTTTGCTGCAGCAGCACGCCATTCACTCACTCTCACTCACTCCTCTCTCTCTCTCTCGTCCATTCCCTCCTCCCACAATCCCGAAGCAGCTGCAGCTGCAGCCAGAGCACTGATCGTCGTCTCCTTCTCTGGTATTGTTGTTGTTAGCCCTCCTTGTTGTGTCTGCTCCCCTCCTCCTCCATCCGTCTTCTTCCCCCCTCTGCGCACTGCTCATCGACTCATCTCCCTCCCGGTTAGCATGAGCCAAGACGAGCAGGGCGAAAACAGACGGACACACCCCAAGCTACTACCACTGCCGACGAGACAAGCACCCCACCCCCTTCTGCACTCGTCTCTCTCCCCCTCTCTCTCTGTTATTGTTGTGGCGTCTGTCTTCTCTCCCTCTCTCTCTCTCTCGTTCGCCATCTTCTTCTTCTTCTCGCCACCGAATCGCTTGACTCGGCTAGTCTCTCTCTCTCTCTCCCTGCTTCCTCGTCTCCCACTCTCTCGCAATCTGCTAGAACCGGAGCTGCTGCTGTCGTGGTGGTGGTGGTGGCGGCGGCTGCTGCTGCTGCTCCCATCCCTTCTCGCCAGATTTATGCCCTGTTTTGATGTCTTGTGCGCGCCCACCACAACCACCCACCACCACAAGCAGTCTTTCCTCTCCCTTTAGCTTTCCCCTCGGATTCAATGTGCGCAAGATCCTGAACCGGGAGGGAGGAGGGATGAAATGATGATCCCTTCTCGTGGGTGTGAGTAGTCTCTAGAATGCTCCACCTCTGCTGCCATGGCTGGTTTCCTCTCTCTCGCTCCCTCCTACCCACGCCCCCGCTTCTCTGTGTGTTGCCAGCAGCAGCAGCAGCAGCAGCCCAAACTGGCCTCCTCCTCGTCTTCGCGCCGTCGCGATCTGTCTCCCTCCGCACGCGCGCGCGCACACACACACACACACACAAACTGGCCACCATGGTCGCGGTCTCTCTTCTCCTCTTCCGGCCCGCATTCACTCCTCCCCCCTTCCCCTCCTTCTCCGCCTTCTCCTCCTCCTCTCCTTTCCTCACTCGCACACCTGTCCTCCCTGCACCCCTTCCCCATCACGTCACTACTGACATTCCACGCGCACCGCTCTCCCACTCAGCAGCCCTTTCTGTGGAGAGAAAGACTCTCCCCTGTGCAACTAGTTTCAGCCATGTGTCTCTGTCCCGTTCTCCAGAAAGTGCAGTCGGTGGCGGCAGTCAGCTGAGAGAGCGCGAGGGAGAGAGGAGAGAGGCGGGGTTGTCGTCTCTGTCGGTTGGCGCCAGTCATGCTGTCTGCGCTCACCTCGTCTCCTTGCTCTTCACCCTTCCCTCTGTGTTTCAATCGATTTTCAGCTGCTGCCTCCCTCCCTCTCCCCCCCCCCCTTCCGCATAGCCTCTCTCTCCCTCTTCATTTCTCCCCTTTCATTCGCCTCCAGGGAGGAAGAAGAAGAAGAAGAAGTGAAGGAGAGTGCGACGAGCGAGCGAGTGAGAGGTGGGAGCGAAAGTGTGGCACCAGTCAAACTAGGTCACTGCGGAGCCGGTCCTGCTGCACCGGCTACTGCACTGGCTGCTGCATGACTGGCCTGTGGCACAGACAATGACAGACAGAGGGGAAGAGAAGGAGGGAGAGGCTGCAAAATGCGCGCCGAAAATTGCGGAATACAAAGCTCAGGCGGCGTGCTGACGGCACTCGTGCTCGCCATGACGCTTCTCGTCGTGGCGCGCCACGTCTCGACGGCGGCCCGACGAAGGAGGGAGGAGGACCGAAGAAGGTGGGGGATTGTCGTCAACATGCTCTTGTTATGCTCCACGCGTCCTTTACGGGCGCCGTTTCCGGGTTGGGAAGATGCACGCACGCAAGGGCGAAAGTGTAGTGGTCGTCGTCCTCTCACTTTACGACATCCAATTCCAGACTCGGCGGCACTCCCTCGACCGCATCCTCCTTGTCGGCCGCTCCCTTTGGCGCGCCCGCGCATTTCGCGCCGCCCGGCGCCGCTTCCCTCTACGGCACGGCGATCTACGGCACCACTGGAGGATTGCCGTTCGACGCGGCCTGCTCGCCGCCGCTCTTCACGCCCTCCACGGCGACCATGTCCAGTAGACGCTGCTATGGCGCGGGGCTTCCGCCGCTCTCCAACTTCGAGCCCACACCCCAGAAGCCGTGGTACTGGTGGTTCTGAGGGAGAAGGCCGTCCGTTCCCTCTTCCACCCTCACAAAGCCGAATGATATCGATACATAAGGCGCACATGCACACGTACGAATACTGTGATTACTCACCTCCACCCCCACCCCGCGCACATCCAGTCAGCGGCGGCAGTCTGAATGAGTGCGGAAGGTTAGGAAGGCAAGAGGTGGCCCCGTCGCGCGTGAACTGTGTCACACAGCTGCGCGCACGCGCCTCATTCAGTGCTACTGCTGCATACACACACACACTCGTTCACAGGAAGCTTCTGTATACGTGCTGGAGAAGAGAGCGAGAGGCAGAGAGTAACCGCCCACACACACACACACACACCAAGCACACTACTTCGAGCGCACGCACACGCGTCCTCCTATGGATGGGCGACGAGGAAAGGATGAAATGAGTGAGAGAAAGAGAGCGGCACCGCCTGGAGAGTGACGACGACGATGGGAGGGAGGAAGTGCGCTCACAGTGACGGTAACGTCTCAGCTCATTATTCACGAGCGTTGGGTTGACTTGACGCTCTCCCACGAGCGTTCCGATTGCGTAACGCTGTGGACGAGGCAATTGGTGACGGCTCGTCGAGTTTCACTACGCAAAGCGCCCGATCGTACGAAGCTTAGAGCGACGTTTTCGCGCTCCCCCTCTTCAATTGCGGGGTGTGGAGCCTCGTTGAGGCGGAGGTGATGCTGATCTTTTTTCAAGCGATCAAGTCGTGTCATCCACACCTTTCCATTCACATCCCCTTCCTTCTATCCAGATCTTATCAACGGCGTCGCGTCGCACATCCGCCTGTCTCAAATCGCCGAGCGTCCCC
>JACMII010000030.1:26222-51755 GCA_014805405.1 Bunonema sp. RGD898 | reverse complement strand
GAGTGAATGTGCGGTTTGGCACGGGGACCGGATATGTTGTTGTTGTTGTTGATCGATGACGGACGTTCGTCACGCTGACGATAACCCAATGCCGGATTAGACGGCGATGGAATCCGTGGAGGAGTCGCACGCCCTTTCAGTCGTGATACACTGGAGTTCAATATCGAATTTCGCATTACCACGGCCGTATTCTCGCAGCGAGTCTTTCATCACAACTCGCTGTGAGCCAATTTCTTTGCCGGGACGCTCTATGCATATCGATTGCGGCTTTATTGTTCGGTTGTCGTCGTGCGAATACAACCGCTTTGTTCATCCCCTGCGCGACTCTTCTCCTCGTCAGAGACCGACAGCTCACTCTCCCTCTCCGACAGCGAGAGCGCGCAGCTGATCCGGTCACGCCCCGAATCCCGAAACACGCCGCTCGCTCTCCCCTCGCACGCTCGATATACCGGTCCGGCATGCGAATGCAGCAGACGAATCACGGCGAGCTCGCGAAAGGGAAAGCTGTCTCCGTTCGCGGGCGCGCATTGATGCTCTTCCCCCTCGTTCCCCTCCTGCGACTGCAGACGAAGAGGAGAGGTCGACAAATTAGGCTGTTCTCCCTCTCTTAGTCGCGACAGCAACACGTCTTGTCGCTGGGAATTGGTGCGCGCACAGTCAACGACTCGAGGATGCGGCGGCGGAGGTCGATCGATGGATCGTGCGCGTCTCAGGATTGGCGGGAGGGAGGAGGGAGTGGAGAGGGGCGGGTGCGGGTGCGACTCGCAGTCTCCTTCGCTTCGTGCCCATTTCGCCCGTCTCGGTCCGTGTGTGCACGCGCTCACTTTCGCTCTCTCTCTCCCTCTGCCAGAGAGACAGCATACTGGTTCTGCTGCGCGGGTCGCGCGCGTCTTCTTCAACATCCTTCCACCTCTTCTTGCCACCGCGCGCAGCATTCAGGAGACCGAACGAGCGAGAGTCGTCTTCTTCAATTATCCCCCTTTCCCCTTCTCGTTCCCGCTACCACTTCTCGTCTTCTTCTTCGCATCTTCTTCGCATCTACTCCAGCAGAAGCGTCTTTTCCTTCTTCATCATCCCTCGGCACAGTCAGCAGAGGAGCACAACTAGCTCTCTCGTTCTCTCCCCACTCTACTCTATCCAGCCGCCATCGTTCCCTCCGCGCAGCCCCATTCTGCTCTCCCTTCTCTTCTCAATGCCACTTTCATTGAATGATGACTACGATGACAATGATGATGTTGTCCCCCTCCTCCTTTGCGTTGATGGCGCCCGGAATCCGGTCCGACGCTGGCAGTTGTGGTGGTCAGATGGAGAGGGTGGAGCGCATTCTGTACACTCCTCTTCCTCCTCCATCGCTCAGCGTGGACGACGATGGCTTTCCGCCGCCTACTCACTTACAGTCGCCGTTCCGCTTGTGACTGCGACGACATGTCGTTCGCCAGCAGTCGGTTGTTGGTCAGTCATGTCGTTTGGCTCCCCTGCTTCTCTTCCCATTCCCCTTCTCCAGTTCGAATCTCCGGTCCTGATCGAATCTGCCCGTCGCGCTCGGCATTTGCGCGCCACGATGAGAGCAGATTTCTGGGGTGCGATTCGTCTTCTCGGACTGTCTAGATCAAATCGAGTCCATGAGAGCCATTTCGAATCGAAGACAAGGCGCATCATCCTGTCTGTCTGACGGTGGGTGGCAAGCCGGCCCAATAATCACTTTTCTGATCGCCCGTCGCATCTCCCTTGAAACTCTCGCCCCTTCATTCGCGCTCACAGTCTCTGCTCGGAAGGCGGCGATCTCGGCCGATTGATAAGACCCTTCTCTCTCTCCGACTCACTCGCAGGTGCGACTGTCTGTGTTGATGATGACCGATTTCCTCCCCTCCTCCTCCGCCGCCTCCTCTTCTTCTTTTCCGTCTACCTTCCTCCCTCCTATCCCTGCGCGCAATCGCTCCCGCCACCCGCCTTCCTCTCCCCCTTCAGCCGCGCCGCATTGATCCACTTTAGATCGGTCGCCGCCATCGTCTTTTCCTTCTTCCCAACCAGCAGAAGGCGAATCGAATCGAATTGACCTCTGACGACAAATTGCCCAGGCCGGATGCGGGCCACCACCTCCTCAACGATCGATCAGGATGAGGACCGATTGAAGGGGGACGAGGAGATGAATTCCGAGGACTCCGAGGAGACTTGTCATCGATTCCCGCCACCGCGCAGGAGAATGAACAAGGTGGACGTCGACCACAAGACAGCCAAGACCAATGGTGGACTCGGACAAAGCCTACTCTTCCTCTGGCTGTTGCTTCACCTTTTCGGAGCTTCTTCCTATGCAGATACGGTGGGGTTTTTGTACGTTTTGCAATGTTGTGGGACGTTACAGTCGACTGTGCCCAAATCGGAATCTTGCCCTGACAGATGCAACTGCATCAGCATGGACGACTCGTCCATTTCTGGTACCCTAGCTGGTAATTCGACATATGCCTTTCCAGTTCGATGCCGCAATGTCTCGGACTTGACGCTTCTCTTCAACTCGCTATCCGGCCGCCTCGTGGATCGACTTCAAGTGGACGGCTGCGCAAGTCCGCAACCGATGCTTCCTCCTCTGCCCGATCTTCCGCGTTTGCGGCTGATCGATATTTCGGGCTGCGCGGTGGAGAGCGTTTCGCCAAAGGTGAACCATCTCACCTCGTTTTCGAAGCGACCGCGGACTGTCTCTCTCCTTTGTGCCTCACCACCCTCCTTGACCGAAGCTTTGATCGCGCTCCCCCCTTCTCTCTCCACTGAATGACCTGTCATTGTTGTGTGCGCCGTGGTTCAGCACACAAAAATTTCCCCCAAAGAGTCCACTTGAGCCGATCTCAAGAATGCACACATACAAGTGCAACACGAGTGAGAGAATCACGCAGTTTGACAGTCGGCGTGGCGGGGTGACAAATTCTCTCCACGTCTCGTCCCTGGCTTTGACCCACTTTTCGACGGCTGCTACCGCGCGCACGCACGCGACGGAAATCAAGCGGTCAAAGACGCAGCGGGCGAAAGCAGTTTGGATGGGTAGAGAAGGAAGAGCAAGAAAGAGCACCCGCTGAGTTGACTGGCCAAATGTACGTAGGGGGGAGCGGGGAAGAAGATCTGCGGGAAAGCCGAAAATTGCCTGCACTGGGACAAAGAGGAAAATCGTCCGATCTTGCAGACCTGGCTCCGAGTGGCGTCAACGTTGCGCGAAATCCTGCTGCCAAGGAATGCCTTCAAGCAAATGCCTTTGTTCGGACGGCTCCCCGTCTTGAGATCGCTAAATCTACGTGCCAACCAGGTGCTTCGTCCATTGTTCGCGTACTTTGACGAGCATCATCCACGTTTCAGTTAACGGACATTGTCGAAGGCGCGCTCGAGACGCTGCCCGAGTTGAGACACTTGAGGCTGGATGACAACCGCATCTGCGAGCTCAGCTCGTAAGGCTCTCTCTCTCTCTTCGATTCGTCAGCTCGAATTGGGCCAAGTCTCGATCGTCTCGTCTTATCAATCCCCTTTCGCATTGGGGACAGCGGATGCGCAAGAGGGCGCACCGCGAGATGACAGATGGCCGCGCGCGCTCTTGCGCACAAGTGCACAACAATCACCCACCTCCCCGGGATTCCTAATCATTAGATCAGGAAGATGGAAAGGGAGACGGGAAAGACTACTATACGGATGAGATCATGCGGCTTCGGGGAGAGGGGATGGAGACATGTACAATAAAATATATGCACAATAAGATACATGCACAATAAGATTCACCAACGGGGAAGTTCAATGCATCTTCAGATCCGCCCCGAACGTGACCAAGTCCCGACTGGAGCTTCTCGATCTCTCGGGCAACTGTCTCTCGCAGGTTGGACGACGAATATTGTGTACGCGCACACAATTGAAAGCAATATTCAGGTTCCTGCGCAATGGCTACGCTCCTCACTGAAGCTCCGCTACCTCGATCTGAGCGGGAACAAGATCACAGAGGTCGCCAACTTCCAGCTCATGAATCTACCCAATCTCGAGGTTAGACTCGGCTCATCGTTTCGGTAAAATTCGTGGAAAACAGGAGCTACGTCTGAATTCGAACGGTCTGATTCGGATCGGTGCGATGGCATTGATGAACGTGCCGAAGCTGCGCGTTCTGCAGCTGAAACACAACGAACTGGCGCATGTGGACTCGGTTAGACTGCAAGCTTTCGACTCGCTGGAATCTGTCGACCTGTCACACAATCGGCTCGGCAGACTGCCCAATCTTCGAGAGCTCAAGAAGCTGACCTACGCAAGATTGGCGAACAACCGAATTTCACGGATCGATACGCTCGCGTTCTCGGCGAACCCGAAACTGCAACTCATCGACCTGACTGTGAGGGAAGCTTCCATACGACTGAAGTGTAAATTACAGTCGAACGGAATCACACAAATCGCACGCAACTCCTTCGATGGACTGGACGCGATGCGGATTCTGCTGCTGGCGAACAACTCGATCGCGAGACTCGGTAAATACGGAGATTTTAGGGTTGCTAAAGTGACATTAGAACGCGGTCAACTGGACGGACTTCGCTTCCTACAGTCGCTTTCGCTTCGAAACAACTCGCTTCGAAGCGTCGAGTCGGCAGAGTGGTCGCCGCTGAAACAGCTGACCACGCTCGATCTTTCCGGAAATCGGATCGAGAATATCGGACCGGCTGCATTCGCTGGACTCCAAAAACTGTTCTGGCTCGATCTCGCGGACAACAAGATTGGTACACTCAAACCATCGGCTTTTCCGCCGACCGGAATCGCGAACATCATCTTGCACGGAAATCCGCTGATCTGCGATGTGGAAATCCTGCCGTTTGTCGCATTCCTCGTCGACACAAAGGTTGGAACTCTCTGCTCGGCAATCAATCGACGCGTACCTTAGGTCCGAACGTTCCTTCCGTCACAGCCGGAGGTGGTCTGCACGGCGCCACCAACCGCGGCCGGCCGACGCTTCAAAGAGCTGATGATGCGACACGCCAATGCGACGATGCACGCTGAACTTGCGGAGAAACGAAGACTAGCGACCGCACGACCCAGGTTGGCATTTCGTGAAAAGGACTATCGAGAATTCCACAAATTCAGTGTCATTCTGGCAGCCCCGAACGGGGATGGCGTCATCCAGACGATTCCGATCGATTCGAGACAGCCTCAAATTCCGCAGCTCAACGGACGAGGAATGGCCCTGTCTCAGGAGACGGTAACGCTCGCCATGTTCACGGCAAGTTGGCAATTCAGGTTCGGAGACTGCTCAGCGGACAAGTGACAACAGCCGAGGTTCAAGCGCTCCAGAGCGCTCTGCCAGGATTTGTGGTTCAGCTGCCAGGGCTTGGAAGAGTCGATATTAGCAAGGTTTGGGCTGCGTGAGAATATGAACAAGATGATTAGATGGACCCCAACCTGGTGGCCCACGTCTTGAGAGGCGGACAGATTCCGGGAGTTCCGCGAGCACTTCTGGATCAGATTGTCAGCCAATATGCTTCGGCGCTGGCCACTCAACTTTCGTCTGGAAATATGCAAGAGAATGGAATGAGAGCGACGACAAAACAGTTGCAGCTGCACCCATTGAAGGTGATTTTCTTTTTCATCATGCAAAACGTGAACCATATAGGAAACGACAAGTTCAAGCGTTCCGCCAGGACAAGACCCGCCGCAAATCGCATCCGTTTTGTCGCTTCTTCCAGTGTCCGGCAATTTCACCCTCAACGCTGTTACGCTTGAATTGCTTCAACTTTTGCCGCCCAACTACGACCTTACGAAGCTGCCAATTGAAGTCTTGCAAGGTAGACCTCTTTCTACGGTCATCTTTCTATGGTCAAACTGACAATCCTATAGCCGTGTCGAAAGGAGAGTTGCCGCCAATCGCCAAGTTGCCCCAAGATCTTCAGGATTACTTGAAGAACAACTCGGAGCGATTCCTGTCGGTGCTCGTCAAGTCGAATGTACCGTTTTTCGCGTGAATCCTCTACAGGGAGGCCAATTTCAGAGCAACATGACGATCGAGGAGCTGCTGGCAAAGCTGCCAAAGATGGAACGGCCGCGAGACAACGGGGAGATGTCGTTCTCGCCCTACGACATCAACCATCTCAGCAACGACCTTATACATCAACAGGAGAAGGAGAGGAGGGAGCGACAGGTGACTTTCACCTTGGGTAAAACAAGAAATATCCCGCGCATAATCTGCAGATCGAACTCTACATGTCGATCTGTCTGGCGCTGGTCGGCATTCTGAGCGTTGTCGCCATCATCTTGATGGGATTCCACATGAGGAGAACCAGAGATCGGAGAGCCGCAGAAGCAGTGGTCGCGTCCGCAGTAACGCCGACGACCTTTGAAGATGGGTCGACGGGCTTCGGCGGACCTGCGGCTTGGGCGACCGATTCACCGACCAAATTCGACTCTACATCATCGTCCTCCTCCTCCTCGTCATCGTCCTCGAGAAGACATCAAAATGAGGCGACACCTACGCCACCGCCGAGACCGCTACATTTCGTCTAACTAGTTTGCTCACAACGATGTGCCCGGTTTTGTGCAGTGTCGTTGAAAATCTAAGGAAATCAAGACGAAAGACCGAGTGCTCACAGGTTGCCGCCGCTATGCATTGTGGAGAGAGAAAGGTGAAAGGCTGTTCCTTATTCAATACGCTAGTCTTCCTCTGACTTTGTTCTTAAAGGAACGCAACGAAACACACATCTTTCTTCCGTCCTCACACTGTGCCAAACAAACGCGAGAATTGTACGCATGATGATGATTGTGACAATGATGACGATGAGAGATTAGGGGCATCTGTAGACGCACGAAGAGGTCCACGAAACCAAGAAGAGGGCGTAATGCGAGAAAGAGTGTGCTGGGACGCACGCAGAGGGGGAACACAGACCATCGGGTACACCTTTCTCAACGGTAACTCGCAGAATTCCCTCTCATAGGAACCAAGCATTCCACACACACGTGAAGAGTTGAGGCGATGAATGATGAAGAGACTTGACAAGTTCGGATTGATTTTCACTGTTTCGGGCCAGTCGTCAGAAATTCTCTATCCATGCGCCCTTTGGACGAGTCTTGGGCCCACTGCTCTTGTTGATTCTTTACATTTGACTCGCTTGCATTTGCATAAAAATATGAAGTCGGCTTGCGCCCAGATCATGTGGACGAATTGGTCTGCGTCTCCGCACGGGCACGGCAAATACCGTCTATGCGTGGTGGCCATCTCTCTCAAGCGCGGTCGTGTTTGCGTACGTTTGCCAGATTTCCCGGGAGAAAGAAGCGACCAACCAGTCGGACGTGCGCGCATGGTCTCCTCCCGAAACGTGTGCTTGCTTCCCTCCCCTTCCCGTGCTCGTCTGTTTGGCCGCCGCTCATTGAGGGAAGATTCTAGTGCTGTGAAGGTATGAGCGTTGTTGTCCGTCTGGGGAAAGTGTTATTGTCTGCAATGCGCACAAATGAGCCGCCCGCTGCTCTTCCTTCTCTCTATTCCCCGATTCTTCGCGCACGGCTTCGCGTCTACCCCCTTTTTCTTCTTCTTCTCTCCTCACCCAACCCGAAGAAGACGAGGAGACGAGGATGACCCCGATCGCCGCTTTCTCTCTCTCCCGTCTCCCTCTCATCCCCCCGGGAGCCAAGGACGCCAAGTGTCCATTCTCGCAGTAGTAGGGAGGGGAGGAGAGCAATCGGTCGATTGGCCGTCGGTCGTCGGTTGTTACCACACACGCACTGCCTCTGGGAATATAGGGAGCGAGGCAGACAGAGATGTGGCCCAGATCCAGTATCCTCCCCCTATCCTTGACCGTCCACGACCTCCTCCTGGCCATACCATTCCACGCGCATCCTTCTCATCGTCGTCGTCTTCATCCCTCCACTCTCCTTGCACTGACTGTGCTCCTCACGAGTCACACTTCAAAGAGACCTGCGTCCTCGTGTGTATCCCTCCCCCGCATTCCGTTCGATTCTATGCTCGATGTCACTTGCGTCTTTGCACCGCCGCGCACGCACGCCGGGAATTCATTCATTCACCCCAGTCCCAGACGGTTTGTCGGGTGAAGCGCCGCAGCTTTGCACCGTTTAAACCCTCTCATTCTCAGGTTGCGCTTGCTGCTGAGTAGCAGAGCGGGGCGCGCTTTGAGAGCGTGTGAATGCGGTGCGACGCGCACGCTGGGTATGGTGCAACATAAGAAGAAGCACGAGGAGGAGGAGGGGGAGAAAGATCGATGTGTATGTGTGTGTGTACACGCAATGTACATGCGTCTAGAAGGACGCAATGCATCGCCCGATTTGTCCTTTGGCCAAGACGATGTGGATTGAGTGCTGCGCATCCACTTCACACGCGCCTTGGAGGGGGGTGGGAGAAGACGCAGCCGCAGTAGCAGCAGCAGGAGAAGAAGGACGCGCGCGGACGGAGGGGGTTCGGCGACGACAACACCGCTCGAAGCTGCGGCGACGGCGGCGTAGAGGCGTAGAAGCAGGAGCGGGAGACAAGTCAAGGGCGCGATCGGAGCGCGAGAAGGGGGTGGGTGCTACCTAGCACAGAGTTCGCCACCGCCGCCGCCGCCAAAGACGCGTGCGCCCAGGTCGGGTAACGACGAAGGAAGAGGAGGAAAGCCGATTTCTTCACAGCAACGAGAGGGAGAAGGGAGGCCGGAATTTCGGCCACTCCCCTATTTCCTTCTTTCCCTCGCAATTCGCATCCCTTACCTACCCGCCCAGGGGAAGTGTGCAGGTAATTGACGGCGCACGAGTTGACCTCCTAAAACTTGACTCTTCGACTTGGGCGGTGTGCTTGTTTTCGCCGCCACCGCCGCCGTGCGTTCAGAATGAGCTCTGGATTGGCAATCGGTGTAGATCGTCGTCTTAGTCGGCTCGGAACCAACGCAATCGTTCTGTGACGCTCCCCCTCTCCTTCATCGCGTGCATGCACATCAACGGCGAGTCTCCCGTGACCCGAGATTCTGCTGTCGGATGAATGTCGGACCCGAAAACGAGAATGCCGAGTGCGTCGCTGCCCTCTTGGTCACCTTCACTCCAGTTCCGACATCCCACTGCCCGCTCAAAATTGTCCGTCGCACGTGCGTGCAGCCACAGCAAGTCTTCCACCTCCTCCTCCCCTCCCTTCTTTCAGCTCCGGAATGCAGACGTGTGTAGTAGTTTCCCGGCGGCTGCGCTCGCATAACCCTCTGCGTGGCGTATAACGTGTTCGCCCTGTGCTCTGTGTGTCTCTTTCGGAACCGGTCCCCGTGGACGGTCGACCGTCTGTGTCATAGTGCTGCTGCCTCTGCTGCTTCCGTCGGGATCGATGTCGGACGGTCAGCTGGCTCGCCTCTGCCTGTACGCGCGACCCCTCTCTCTTTGCCTCTAGGCCGGTTCGGCTCTCCTGGCTCCACCCTCTCTCTCTCCCGTCCGTCTCGCTTCGCTCTACCCCAATGCGCGTGGATGTGAGCGCTGCCTTACTCTCACCCTTCCCTTTTCCATCCAGCGCGAACAGGAATCCAATCGATCTCCCCCAGTAGACCAACTTGCAGGAGCACGGGGAAGATGAGACGACTACTGTTCGCCTTACTAGCGACAACGTCAATCCTCCTGACCGCGGCATGCCCGCAGGCAGTAAGATCGCTGTGCCAGTGCGAAGAGCTTCCGAGCGGAGTGAACCTGAACTGCTCGGACGCAGTGGGCGCGGACGTCGTCATGGTAGTAGTTCTCGTAATTCGACGACGGTCAATGTGATCGCAATGTGACAGGTCCTGAAAGCGCACCAGGCCCAGCTGGGTCTTATCCAGCAGCTCATCATGCAGCGGGCGAACATCCGCAGGCTGGGTCCGGGATATTTCGGCGGACTCTTCATCCGACGCCTCGATTTGAGCTACAATCGCATGACCGAGATCGACGACGCCGCCTTCGTTGGCATGTCCGCGGTCATTCAGGTGCGCACGTCTGTTTACTTGCCCTCCATGCCCTCGGGGCACTACTATATCCATCCCGTTCCAGGAGATCATGCTGCACCACAACGCGCTCACGTCGCTTCCGACGCTCCAACTCGCCATGCTGAAGACACTACTTCGCCTGGACGTCTCGAACAATTCGATCGCGAGTCTGGAGCAGGAGCACGCTCTGCCGGCGTTGCCCAAGGTGCGTGGGCGGCAGTGGAGGGGATGTCGAATAATTGTTGGCGGCTCCCTCAGTCTGAATACAGTGGGAGGGGGGGTCGCACAGAGAAGAGTGGAGTGAGTGGAGTGCAAGCGGAAATGGATGCAAGGAAGAGAATATGGAAATTTCGGGTCAGAAGACATAGGGCGGATTTCAGCTCTTCGACCTGAATCTGGCCAACAACAGAATCTGTTCGGTTCACAAGGCCGTCTTCGATAACGTCAAGGCGTCGTTGCAAACCATCAATCTTGGACACAACTGTCTGAAGGCCGTGCCAGCTTCTGGTACGAGAAAGACTTCTGTGTGAAACGTGCGGCGATCCTTTAGCACTCCGCGGCTTCAAGCAACTCCAGGCGCTGCATCTGCATCACAACGACATTGAAAAGCTGGACGCCCTCTCGTTCATGAACCTCCCGCAACTGAACCTTCTGAATTTGGCGCATAACGTCATCACGGAGATCACCCGACAGGCCTTCCTCAATGTGCCGAATCTCCGGTATCTCTACTTGACCGAGAACAAGGTAGCTTCTACTGCAACTTGTCCTCCCACCCTAATCGTCAAATTCAACATTAGCTCACGACGCTCCAACCCCACCAGTGGGCGACCTTTGATCAGCTGGAGATGATCGACTTCACGAACAACTTCCTGCTGAGCATCCCGACAGCCGCCTTCTCGGGCTTGAAATCGATTCGACAGCTGTACCTCGGGTCGAACAAGATTCTGACCGTCGAGCCGGGCGCATTCGCCAATAGCTCTCTGGTGAGCTTGCCGACTTATCCCATGAAAGATACGTTCGTTTCAGGTGATTCTTATTCTGTCCGGCAATCGTCTGACGGAACTCTCCGAGCACATGCTCGACGGCCTTCCGGCTCTGCAGCAGATTTCGCTGCGCGACAATCAGGTGACACACTCGTTTGGAGATGTTCAAATGAATGGTGGTGGCGCGTCAGATCACGTCGATTCACTCGAAGGCCTTCTACGAGACGCCCTCGCTGGTGATGGTCGACCTCGCCGAGAATGGGCTTGTCGATCTGCCGCCCGCCGTCTTCCTCGCCCAACTCAGTCTGTTGCTGGTGGATCTGACGCATAACAAGCTGGTCCGCACACCATTCGCCTCGTTCAACCAGCGCGTCTCGACCGTGCTGCTTCAAGGTTTGATGGGATTCCTCTTCACTGCAAGCACCATTGACGCACGCGTGCGCGAGAGGAAATGTATGGATTTAGAGCAGCACAGTGTCTCCGGGTTGCGCACTCCAATCCGGTTGTCAAGTGGGAGGGGGAGGGGGGACACGGTTCGGCGCACGCAATGATTGGCTCATAGGCGGGCAATTTGAACGAGTGCGGGGTAAAAACACCACCACCGGGAAGTCGGGAGAACGTTGCGCCAGTGACCCGTGAACGAGAAACATTGCATGCAACTGTGGGCATAAAATGAGGAGACACAGGGAAGAAGAGATTGCATCCGATCGATTTCCAGAGAATCCGCTCGTCTGCACGGAGCGCATCCACATGCTACAGGAAAACGTTGGAGTTCGACTCGAGCAAGCCGAGAACAAGATTTGCGGTGACGGAGGAAAGGGCAACAAAAAGAAGGCGTCCAAGGAGAAGCCCGAGCACGCGAACGCGGTCGGAAAGCAACTTCCATCGACAGGCATTCGAGACGTCTTCCCGTCCAAGAAAACCAGTGAAGTAAGAATGTGTGGTTTTGCAATGATGACGACCCATTGCAATAGGTGATCCAATCGGCTTTCCTGCAAGATCGACAGGTGCAACAGCTACAGTCGCTTTCGAGTGGGAACTCTGCGATTCGACCAATCTCCGCCGTAACGGTATTTCCATTGGAATGAACTGGCAGCAAGGTGACGTTCAGAAGCAAGCACAGTCTCGGGAGTCGACTTCATTCGAACGATTCGCGCCCTCGGTCTCACAGCGCCGAATCGCCGGACACGTGGACGATCTGATTCAGGAGGAGGAGGATGACGAAGATCATCCTGCGGAGATTCACGACGAGGTCCCCGACGAAGGGATCGTCGTTGACAGCACTACCACTCTTGCTCCTATCGACGAGAATCCCCCGCCCACGAGACCGTCGATTCTGAACGTTCGCCCGCCCATTGTGAAGCCGGTGTCCTCGAGGTTTTCTCTCGTTTCTCTCTCTCGTTTTCATCGGGCATCCAACTACATTAGATCTCGATCGCCATTTGGACCAGAGATGGGTCTTCATCGACCATCCTCCATCGTCAAACCGCGTCCGCGCTTCATCCTTCATTCAACGACCGAGCCATCTCAACCTCCATTGCTGCCGAAATCCAGCCGACCACCGATCGCTCTCGAACGTGATCAACTGAATGTGGACGAACACTCGGTCAGGACGCCCTTCGAGCAGGAAGAAGAAGGCGATGATGGCGATGACCATGGTGACGATGAAGAACCACTCAAGGAGGAGGAGGAACTCGAACTACCAACCCGAGCTCCTGGCGATCCAGCTGGAAGACCCGGAGTTATTCACCCGTTCCCGGTGCCTTTCCTCAAAGCACCGCCACATCTCTCCACGTCGAGAATTGCAACGTCGCCAGCATCACCGCCCGCATCTAATGCCGACAATTCGACGACGGACGCACCTAAAACCACGACAACAGAGTTTACGCTCCCACCGAGCATTGTGCTCGCGCCGGCGGTAAGTCTCTCCTGCCAATGCAACGAACAGGAGGTAATGTAGAATATACCGACGCAGAATACGCTCGCCGCGGACAAGAAGACGGAACTGTCGACTTCGGCGTCAAATGCCTTCAACGAAGATCCCCCCGTCGAGCCGCCGCTCGAGCAGTTCCCGCTGAAGGTGGACCCCGCGTTGAGAGATGTGAGATCGTTCGTACTCAAATTTCCACTAATTCAAATGAACTTTAGCCTGCGACACGAGCCAGAACATCGCCCTCATCCTCGTCCGCAAGGCTGGCTTCTCCGACCAGAATAATTGCAATCTGCTTGGCGACTGTGGCCATTGTGATGGCCGTAGTCTTTGTCGGGCTTTGCATCGCCAGACATCGACAGATGAGGAGGTTGCTGTCTGTGATGAAACTATCGACGCGACACGTTTTGCAGATTCGGTCTGACAGGATCCTCGTATTCGGGCAGCTCGTCTGAGGCCCGCACAAACGCATACGTCGCAGCGCAGGCGGCCCACTTGCATTCGGTCTATGGGACGTTGGAAAGAGCCAGGTTCGCGACTCCGGTTCGCTGTGATAGCGGAGTCTTCAGGAGTGGCGCCGCGTCTGTGACCGCGACGGCGCGCACCGTTGCGGCGCCGACCGAACATTCGCCGCCCGGACAGCACGGGACGACGAACGCGTGGATCTACTCGCCCGCCTCATATACTCATTACTACAAATAATAAGTGATTGAAATTAGGGGGAAATCCGATTGTGAGGAGAAGACGTGTACACAGCCAGCTCTGTTGTAGAGGAAACCAAAGTGTGCGATTGGCAATCTCGCTTCTTGGCAGCAACAACATGTTTCGAATCAACAACAAAACTGCGATCAGATCAGACGAGAAGAGGAGGACGACGACTGGGCTCAAGAGTCAGAGACGAGAGTACATGCGCGAACAAGGAGGATGAAAGACAACTGCGATTCTGCAGACAGATATTCCGCCGCAATACAGAACAGGAAACCGAAGAGGATGAGGAGAGGCAGCGGCGGCAATAAAAAGAAGCGAACGAGTACAGCGAGATCCGTTCTCGTGGTGTCGTCCGCGTTGGTGCGACTGTTTGTTTTCCCGTCGTCGAGACGAGTTTCGCGCACCCTCTCTCTCGGCGAGAAGGAGTGCTCGGTTCTCTTCGAACAGTCTCGCGTTCAGATTTCAACAAACTTGCTCGTGCAGCTTGCGCTGATCCACAACATTGCGTTAGAAATCCCCCAGATTCACTCCACCACTCACGAATTGACTCCGACAATTGGGCGAATGTTGGGAGGTCAGCATCTTGAGCCGTGCGATCCGAGCCGATCGATATCCGTCCGAACGCATGTTCACTCCACCCACCTATGTCTGTCTGTCTGTCTGTCTGTGACCTTTCCTCGGCTGTATGGCAGGCAAATGAATGGCAGCAGCGGTGGGCGGCGAGTCTTCTTCCGCATCTCTCACCCTCGCTAATAACCACCTCCACCGTGCGTCCAACTTCCCCTTCCGGCCTTGACCGTGGCCACACAGCCTTCAGGGAAGAGGGGGCGATCTCTCCTGCTCACTACCACCACAGACTCGACTCACGACTGACTGACCCCCTTCCTAGGCAGAGTGACTGCTGTAGGGAGAGAGAGAGCTCTGCTGAGCCTTCTCGTCTCCTTTTTCTTCCAACACAGCTCCGGCACGAGGAGGGGAGAGTCGACTGACTGACTGACTGACTGACTGACCGACCGACCCACCGACCAACGACACTGACTGTGAGACTGTCACTGCCTGACCCTATTTTCCCTTTCGCGTCTCTCCCGCTCCCTACTGCTTGTCTTTGCGCAGCAGAAGCGGCCCAGATTCCAATGCGTGCATCAACTGCTTCTCAGCCGCCGTCTTCTTCTTCTTCTTCTTCTTCTTCATCTTGCATCTCTCCTTCACCCTAGCTCCCTTGAGAGCGAGATTATGCAAGCGCTAAGCGTCTTGACTCTATCCATTCCATTGCCCCCATTCCCGTCCAGTGAAAGTTAGACACGATCATCATTGTCATAGGGCAAACGAAAGGGAAAACAACCGAGAGATGTGGAGACGACTCGCCCTTCTGGTGACGCTCCTCGTCGCGGGAACCGACGCCTTCTGTCCTGAGATCTTCAGGTAACTGGAATGTCCGTTGAATTCGATGACAGGGCGCAGGAACCAAACCGTGTGCACCTGCTTCGACTACATCGACGGCGCCGTGATCAAGTGCTCCGGCAAGGGAGGACCTCAGCTCATCGAACAGCTCAAGAGCTTCCACGTCGAGATCCGCGAACTCGCGCTCGAGAATGCTCGTATTATCGAGGTAAAGGGAAGCAAGTTGAAGAAGGAAGCGTTTCACGCAGATTGGTCCGCGCGCTTTCCGCAATCTGCACATCAAGAAGCTGGTGCTCGACAAGAACAGCATCTCGAAGCTGCATCGAGATGCGTTCCGGGGATTGGAAAACGTGCTCCAGGAACTATCCATCGAGCAGAACTCGTTGACGGAGGTTTCTTCGGGGGGAAGAATAGAAAAGTGACCAAGCCACTGATTGTCAGGTTCCCACGGACGCGTTGATTGGATTGCGCGCGTTGTCGGTTCTGAATCTTCGTTGCAACCAGATTGGAGACATCGCTGACACGGTCTTCAGGAATACGACCGCGCTGATTGACGTCAACCTGTCGTGCAACAAGGTTTCGTCATGCATTGGAAAGGGGAAACAAGAACGACTGATAGATCTGCAACATTTCGTCGAACGCCTTCATCGGAGTTCGGCAGACTCTTCAGAACCTGATTCTCGACCAGAACTGCCTCACACAATTCCCCGGACAGGCTCTGGCGGGAATGGACCGTCTGATTGCGGTGCACGTCAAGCAGAACGAGCTCCAGGAGTTGGGCGCAAATTCCCTTGTGAATTTGACAGCGCTGTCCATGCTGACGCTCAATGGAAACAACATCTCGAGAATTGATAAGACTGCCGTGGTCAATTCGCCCAACCTGCGGTGCTTCCAGCTCACAAAACGGCCCTTGCAATCTGTCAATTAGATACCTCTACATGGCCGAGAACGCAATGGGCGCTCTGAGCGCTTCGGAGCTGGAGCAGTTCAAGCAAGTCACGGTCATCGACTTCTCCTACAACAAGATTCGCGAACTCCTGGCGACAACGTTCTCGGGACTCGAGAATCTGCAGCATCTAAACCTGGAGGCGAACCGCATCTCGGACATCGAGTCTGGTACACACTGCTACTACTGCTCCTATGAGATCAGAAAAACACCGTCTTTAGGCGCATTCGCATCGACGCCTCTGCTTCTGCTGTGGCTCCGTTACAACTGTCTTGAAGCCGTCTCCCCGGCAACTTTCCAAGGCGCCCTCTTCCTGAGACAAGTTTCGCTGGCGAACAATGCCATCTCCAAGATCCAGGTTGCTTTTTAGCTTGTCTTGGCATTGCCCTTTCAGCCACTCTCCTTCGCGCATTTGGCCAATCTGCACACGCTGGATCTGTCGCACAACCGAATTCAGTCGCTGCAAAATGGCGCCATCACTGGGCCGGATCATCTGACCGTCAGACTTCAAGGTTGCACACTCTAAAGACAAAGGGACAGAGACGTGTAGAAAACCCGATGGTCTGCTCCCAAGACGGTTTCCACGTCATGAATGGCCACGACGCGATTCAGCTGACCTCGGAGCCCAATCTGATCTGCCAAGACGACATTCAGGCCATTATGGATGCGCCCGTCTGTCAAGATGATGTAATCGCGTCTTGTTGATCAATCGGCAAGACGAAAAACAGCCCATCCCTCCGCCCCCGAAGCCGTGCTGCGATCGGCCGCTTCCGACGACAACGCCCCGCCCGACCACAACAACCACGCGATTGACGACCACGGCAGGGAAGCGACGACATCATCACAGTGAGAACTCCGCACCGAACTTTACAGGGAATGCGTTTCAGAGTCGCACCACTACCGCCACGAACACAAGCCCCGCGAGGAGGAGCCTGTCAGTGAGGAAGACGAGGAAGAGTATGAGGATGAGGAGGAAGCGGAGGAAACCGATGATGTGACTACGACAACGACGACGGCCACCACCACTATTGCGCCCGTGACGGTTACGCCCAGGAAGAAGGTGGTTTGGGAGTCGTCGACCATTTTCATCCTCCCCCATTCTCTCAGGTCAACATGGAGCGATTCCGACGACTGCAACAGAAGCGACCGGTTTCGTCGGCTTCGACGACATCGCCTGCGTCATCCGAAAACGGCCGATCGCCGTACAGTCTGCATCGTGACCGATTTGCCGCAGCGGCAGGGGGAGCTCAACTCCAGACTCCGAGAAGGTTGAGCCACCAGCACAAGCACGGCCGTCATCATCACCACAGATCGCAGCAGCTCCGACAAACGGTTAGATAATTCATGCGTGAAACGGATCAATAGCGAGTTGTAGACCACTGCCCAGCCGGAGGAGGTCGAGGAAGAGGAAGAGTATGAGGACGAAGATGAGGACGAGGCCACTGCTACTTCGACCACTCAAACCACAACGACTGCTCCTTCGACAACTTCCACAACGACGACAACGGAACCGAAGACGACGACGGCGGCGGCGGCGGCGGAGGTCGAGAAGAAGCATCGTCATCATCACCACCACCACCACAGGAAGATGACGGAGGAGGAGCCGATCGAGGAGGAAGACGAGGAAGAGCAAAAAGAGTACGAGGACGAGGAGGAGAGTCAGGAAGAAGAGCAGGAAGAGGAGGAGGAGGAGGTTGTAAAGAAACCGTCGGTGAGTGTCGATCTTTTTGATCCGATCGTATTCCTTTCAGATTCTGAACCACCGCCCGACCGATCGTCTGATTCACCGCCACGGCCATCACCACCATCGACCGCAGAACCAGCACAAGTCGTCCGCCGTCAAGTCGCTGCAAACGTCGGCCGAGTTCCAACGCGACGCCGATGCCGAGACGCGACCCTCGTCGGATTCACACCCGAAGGCCGAGATCCAGGGCGGAAACACGGCCGATCGACTGCGACGACTGCTCTAGTTTTGCGATCATCATCCATCATTGACCGCACATTCGAACCATCTCAGAACGCACACAAGGTCTTTCTGTAAAATAGTCACACGCACGAACATCTCGTCGCCCGCAATCGATGATAACACACGCATACAGACACTCCAAAGAAAGAGAAGCAGCAGGTAGGAGCAATGAGGAGGAATATGCATGCCAAAGATAAAGCACACGTGGATCAATGCAAGACCAATCAATAAAGTCGACTGACCCGAGTTGAAACGCTCCATCTCCTCGTCTTCGGGATTCCGGAAATCGACCGAAAGTGGGGGTTCGAAAAATCGACCCGACAACGAGTACGGCGACGGCATGGCACCGCACGGAAGCAACAGATGCACATTTATCTACAAATGTGCATCGACTCGATCAGCTAGAAGAAACGACGCCCACCTCTTGGAGAGCGAGTAGCAGAGCGACGGAGACCGGGGACTTTGCGGTTCCGTCACCCAATTTCTCATAAAACGCTTCGTCGTCGGCCAGTTGGTCGGCGAACTTGCTGACGCTGCCAATCAGTCTTGTAAGTTGTAGCAATTGGAAATGGTCGACGAATGCGTGCACGGCCCGCGAAGGCGACACATAGCCGACGAGAGTTTGAACGTTTTCGGCTTCACGAAGTGCAACAGAAGCCTTCAGAGAGGTGTCGGCGATCTGAAAGCTTTTTCATCTCCAACGAGAAGACAACCGAAAAGACCAGTGAAAACGGTCGACTGTATTCGCCGCGATCGGTCTCCACCCACATCGGCGAGGTTTCGATCCACCATTGGTCCCCGCCTGAATGAATGGCGCGAGTGAAACACGTTTGGAAACGATTTAGAAGTACGATTGATGGAGGGAATGTTAGCGCCGTCTTTCAGCTTGTTCAGAAGGTCCAAGACGAGGGGTTTCTCCGTTTGTTCCGAGGTTTCGACGATTTTCTCGAGCTCCGAATCAGTTTCCGGGGGGTCAGCAGCGGCGGCGGCGGCCGATGGCTCCGTCGGCGTTTTGTCTAAAGCGTTCCTCAATTTAGGGTAGAGGCGAGTGAACCGACCGAATGCATTCGTAGCTTCCACGGAGCAGATGCTGGCGACCAGCCGTGTCGGCAGTCGGGTCTCGGTCTCTTCGGACGGCGGAACCGCCAGATCGACGATCAGCTTGGGCGAGAGCAGCTTCAGCTTGACGTTCACCGGAGGAAGGTCGCCACTCTCGGCGCCCAGATCCGCGAGCACCGATTCGAGTTGATGCGCCACAAAGGCGGCCCAGCGAATCGAGCGGGCATCGAATCGGGCGGCCAGTGGACCGGCCTGGATGTGGGTGGCAGACGAGGGAACTGTGGATAAGAGGAGGCAAATTCACTGGTAAACCGTTTCTGCTACCGGGCAAATCCGAGCTCGCGGCATGAAAGTAGTCGGCGAACTCGAGTTCGACTGCGGGCTGACCGGACGGAAGCGACAGAAGACGTCGGTCCGAGACGAGAAGCGATCGAAGCTCCTCCCTAATCCCCGGTTGTTTTCATCAGTCATACGCATTATGAAGTCGAACTTCTTGGTCTTGATGTCCGAGACGCACAGGACGTTCAGATCCGTGAGTCTGACGACGAGCGAGCGAAGTCGAAGTTGGGGCCAACAGCGCTGCACGCGGGCCAGCAGCTTCTCGTCCAGACTGTCCGCCAGACGGGCGCTGTCCTTTTCCAGTTGACGTTGCATCCAGTCGAAGACCGTGTTCCCCCCGTCCGCGTTCGCAGAATTCGCGCGCCTAATGTCGGGACGCGGTCGAAAGGCACTAAAACACTCCTGTCTCGTGAAAGCGTCTCGCTTACTCCAAGTCCGGAAACGCGTCGACATACACTCCGTTGAGTGTGACCTGGAGAGCGCCCGACTCGATGTCCCAATTCGGTGGATGGCCTGGATTTTATCGAGAAATACCCATGCTAAACGCACAAGACTCACTTCCCGCCGACGCGCCGTCGTCGCAGAGGTGGAGGTCGATCTTGCTGAAGAAGAGATGCAAGCTCGTCTAAAGGTTTGCACCGATTTTGATTCACTCGAAAAATTCACGGTTCACCTGGGAAATGTCGCGTTTCCTAAAGACCAAGGTGATTGGCGACGGCGCATGATTGACGGACGCGGGCGTGAGTTGCTGTTGCTTCACAAAGGGCTTCGATGGTGACGCGGTCTGATGAGAGAAAGGCTAGAGGGATCGTGCCAAGCGTGGAAATACGGGGATTCTGCTGGTCTGCGCCGCCTTGATCAGTCCGTTGATGTACGAGGCAAATACGAGTGCACTCCGGAGTTGGGGCAGCGTGGCGACCCACAAAATGTCGCCCAGCATGCACTCCAGTTTGCCGCACAGGAACGAGCCATCTGAAAAGGTGGCGCTCCTCCCCCCATCCGCGTTAATATGAACCACTACCGTTGGTGTCCTTCTTCACGGTCACTCGCACCGTCCCGCCGCTGGTGATCAATCTCAAGGGAGCGTTGATGTTCCGCTTCTGGCGCTCCTCCGAATTCGCGGACGCCTCGACCCTGTTACAAATGGGGTAACCGCGAACTTGAAGAGGGGGCGAACCTGAGCAATTGCCACGAGATGTGCTTGTAGAGCAGCATCTTCTTGCTCTCCGGACACATGACACGCGTGTACTTCAGATCGGGCGCCTGATTCCAGCTCGGCGTTCGGGACTCGACGACGAGTCGAGACAGCTGGGGATTCAGGGCGTTTCGTCGAAATCCATGGACGTTACCATGAGACTGCCGCCGAACAGCTCGCTGGCGAACTGCACCTCGACCGTGTTGACGTAGAGCGACATCCCGTCCACGACCTTGTCGGCGAATCCGTACGAGGAAGACGCGGCGAGCGTCCTGAACATTGATGCGCTCTCCCCTCGAAAGTCGCTAGCATTTCCCGTTGGCATGCACTTTCTCTCGCGAAATGCAAAGTAGAATGAGCGAAGAACCACCACCGAACTTGGCAACCTGCTTGAGGATACGCTGAGGTTTCAGAGCCCTTAGTCTGGAGGATCTCTTTCGACTTCTGATTGTGGTGACTTGTCGAATGAAACGACGCAATTACCCGAATGGATTGACGACATTCTGGCCGGACTGATCCGACGTGAGCAACACTTCGACCGAGATCTCGTCCACGATCTGTGAATTATGAATTGCCGACGATGACAAATGTGAAACTGGCGACAATTTGAATGGGCTTGCTCTTCAGACTGGTCCAGGGCACTTTGACGGAGACTCGATTGCAGTGCGCTCGCGAAATCCGAAGCCATCGCGGTAGTTCGAGAATGCTCGCAAGAACCTATTATGCCATTGAGTGGAAACGTCGCACAACGATGATGGGAATGACCTCCTCGTTCAGTTCGATGTTCGTCAACTCGCTGCGTCCGCTCAAAATCTCCAAGTTGATCTGCTCCGGCTTTATGTTGCGCGCAAACCTATAAATATTTGTGAGAAAACGCGAAAGTGACGGAAAATCGATACTTGGAGAGATGCTTGACGATTTGATTCTTGATGAGCGACGTCATCACAGACGTTAGATGAGCTCGATCGATCGCTCGGTCGGTTGGTCGGATGAGAAGGAGAAAATATAGTCAGCTGGCTCCCTTGTCAATGCGATTAGCGGGCGGCCAGTCGAAGTGAAAACGGTCGTCCGGTGGGCGGTTTAAATCGAGACTCTGCAGGGATCCGCGTTTTTCCGCCCTCCCACCCGTCCGTTCCAGTTGCCGCCACTGCGGGGGACGTGACTTTCGGCCGGTTTCGTTCAGTTTCCGAATGGAGCGAGAGGACTGGTGGCCGTGGCCGACCTGCGTCGACACGTCGGTTGGCTATCGAAATCGGACGTCCTACAGGGACGATGGGATTCCGAAGGAGGACGGAACCCTGCCCGACTGCACCTTTGCGTTCAGGCACGGGAGAGGGTGGTGTGATTCAACGATGAGCGAATTCAGCCTCGACTCGACTACGACTCCGGTCCGAACGTACGGACTCTTCCACGGCTTCAACGGAGGACCGTGGGTCGCGAAATGCGCCAATAAGTCGGTGGTTGTTGCGTGCGCTCTCGAATAGCGAGCACTCGTCAGGCGCATGGTGACCGAGATCACCATTAACGAGCAGTATTCGGTCGACGAGAAGATCGGCGAGGAGGACGTGATTCGGCTGCTGGAGGAGTCCTATCTGAACGTGGATCGGCACGTGAATCGCGAGTTGGAGGAGATGCTGACAAAGTTTGTTCTCGAGCCCGAGACAATTCATCATCGGTGAACACACACAGGAAATGGAAGGCGATGGAGGACGGGCAGCGCGAGACCGTGCGCAAGATCGAGGAAGAGGTTTCTAGGGTGCTGTTTTGAAAATGTTCGCGACAGATCAAAGGCGCCTCGACGGCGATGGTGATTTTGCGGATCGGCAGCAAGCTGTACGTGGCGAATTGCGGGAATTCCCGTGCCGTCTTGGTGACGCACCAGGACAACAACTACACGGCGACGCTCCTGAATCAGGTCCATGAGCCGGAGAACAATCTGGAGCGGTTCCGACTGGAACAGCTCGGCGTCAATCCCGATGACATCGAGGCTCCGACGAGGTGTTTCGGCGACGCGCCGAGACGAATCAACTACGCCGAGAACCCAAAGTTGGCGAAGGCCTCAGAAGAGCCGATCATTGCCGATCCGAGTATCCGACGACCTGTCGAGGTTTCTTCTCGGCGAATCCCAAGAGAAACTTTCGACGTTTCAGCTCGATGAATCCGCCCGTTTCCTGCTTCTTGCGTCGATTGGGGTCATTGACACGTTGGTTGAAACCGCCGCCGGGTCCCACGAGAGCAACTTCAATCCGATCTCGCAGCTCACGATGCTCACGCTCAAGTTTGCCCTTTTCTCCGAGTTTGCACTTGTGGGAATTCAGAGAGCTCAAGCACGACTCGGACTTTGCGTCGGTCGCCCAAGCTGTCTTGGATGGAATCGCGCGGGCGCACAAGAATGCCTTTCAGACGCAGACCCTGCCCAGAAGTGAGTCGCTTCTGCGTCGCCCGACGTGAGTGGTGGCATTTGTTCAGAGGTCCGGCTCCGCGAGGACATGACCCTGATGGTGATCCGACTCTCCAGTCGATCGTCCGCGGCGGCCGCGGCAGAGCTCGCCGCCCAACTGGAAGGTCTCCGATTCAACGAGCAAGACGAGCAGGACGAACAGGCCGAGGTCTCTAGTCGTTGTCGTCGTCGGTTGTCTCACGAAAAGCCAACCACCCTTTCAGCAGCTTCAACTCGACAAGGACGGCAAGTTGGCGGCCTACGTGTCCTTCGACTATCAGGTACGCTTCCGCCGCGCTTTTGGCATAGCGGCGCCGCAAGCGCAGATCGGTCGTCGCGAGGCGAAGCCGGTCGTGGAAGAGCTGGAGAAGCTCATCGCCCTACAGGCATCGCAATTCTCCGTGCCCGAAGACGACGAATCCCAGGCCTAATCATGCGATCCCACACGCACTTATGGCAATATGCATATTCGGGTACGCTGCGCGCACATTCCAAAGAATGAATCTTCTTTGAATGACGACACGTGGTCCGAGGAGGCGCGTCTTCTTCTCGTTGCAGTCTGTTGCATCGCCGCTATCGATAGCAGTGCGTGCGGAAATTTCTCGCGAGGACAACACGGTGCCGTTTGCACGCCGCTCTCAGTTGTTTTGCCACGCTCAGGTATTAGAACAAGGTCTGGACTTCTTCATGACAGCCGCCGTCGCCGTCGGCGTACGTGTGATAAACGTGTCTCGCGATTGTTGTGGAACGGATCCGCGCGGATGCGTGCTTCTCCCTCTACCATCCCTGGTTCTGCAGACGGCCGGGCACCTGGGGCACGGGAACGGCGACCGGAGCGGCGGGCGCCTGAGCGACCTGAACGATGGGACGAGGCTGAGGCTGCTGGTACTGCTGGACGGGGACGGGCTGCTGCTGCTGCGGAACGATGATCTGCTGGATCTGAGCAACCCGAATGTTCGTATCGTGCTCGGAGAGAAGGGGTTCGTGTTACCGGACGCGGCTGCTGGTACTGCTGGACGGGCTGCTGCTGCTGCGGAACGATGACGCGCGCGATGGGCGCCTGAAAAGATGGGCCCATCGCGTCTTGGAAGGGGAGTCATCGCAAAAATGACCTGCGGCGCGACGATCACGGGGCGCACCGGCTGCTGGGGCTGCTGGTAGGCGCCCGTCTGGGCCGGAGCCGCAGCGGCAACAAGGATCGGCTGCTGCTGGGGCTGCTGGTAGGCGCCCGTCTGGGCCGGAGCCGCAGCGGCAACAACGACCGGCTGCACCTGCTCCTGAGCGACGGCCGTGCCGACCTGCGGCTGCTGGACGACGATCACGGCCGGCACGTGATGCCGACGCCCTGTCGCATTTGATCTTCCTTCCGTTCTAGGAAAGAGAAGAGATGCGTGCCGTACAGTGGCCGTGGTAGAAGGGCGACCCGAGGCGCTCGTGACGGTAGTGGTAGTCGTCGTCGTCGGAGCTGTCGCTTCTGAGAGTCGTCTTCCAGTCAAGCTGAACGCTCGTCTTTCACCCACCCATAGTGGCGTCGGTGATGATGGCTCTTGTCGTAGTCGCCATGATGCTTATTATGGTGGTTGGGGCGGTAGTCGTTCGCCAGCGCGGCACCGACCAGCATGAGAATCAGCAGCGCCTTGGCCATTTTTCTTTCTCCTCGAGAGTCGGTTGACCGAATGAACGGGTGGGAGGACGGGGCCGGCCGAGGAGAGGACGCTTGCAGAAAGAAGGCCATGCGATCCCCCCAAACATTGTCTAGCCAAAACAAGGAACGGACAGAGAATCATGTTTATAGACGTGGAGGCTGACGGCGAAGACGACGACGGTGGTGGTGGTGGTGACGATGATGGTGGTGGTGATGATGTAACTGCGGTTGCATCTCGCGTCGTCGATGTTGCACGCGTTGTGACACTTGTTCTTCTGTTCTGTTCTTGTGCATATTTCAGATCGTTGCAAATCTCTCTCTCTCTCTCATCATCACGTTTCGGAAGTGCTTGCGCGTCAAGATCGCTCCGGAGGACGACTAATATGTTGTGCATGAACTGAATCGGACTTCGTTTGGACAGAGGGCCGGAGCACCAAAGTGAAGACATTCGAATGCGGGGAGCGAGCACGCGTGCATCTCAAGAAGAATCGCTTATATGTGTGTATTCTGAACGTCGGTTCTTCGCCAGACGCTTCGACGACGTCTAGAATTCGTCGTTTGCGCCTCCGTTCGCGGCGGCATCGGACGTGTCGACGGCGACCTCCTCGTAGTCCTTCTCGAGCGCGGCCAGGTCTTCGCGCGCCTCCGAGAACTCGCCCTCCTCCATGCCCTCGCCGACGTACCTGCACGACGATCGCCACACATGTTCCTCGACGTCTAACAAAGCGCAACGAACCAGTGCACGAAGGCGCGCTTCGCGTACATCAGGTCGAACTTCGCGTCGAGTCT
This sequence comes from Bunonema sp. RGD898, assembly GCA_014805405.1. Classification (NCBI taxonomy): domain Eukaryota; kingdom Metazoa; phylum Nematoda; class Chromadorea; order Rhabditida; family Bunonematidae; genus Bunonema; species Bunonema sp. RGD898. Next base: position 26,437 of record JACMII010000030.1, on the reverse strand, counting down.
CGCCCAGGCTTCCGCGATCGCGGTCGTGTTCGAGAGCATGCAAACGGCACGCGGAACCTGCGCGAAATCGATCGATACGGAGCGAGTCTCTCAAGGGTGTGCGCACCTTGGCGAGATCGCCGCCCGGGATGGCGGTGGGCGGCTGGTAATTGATGCCCACCTGAAAGTGTGCCACATCCCTCTCCTCCCTCCCTCCTTCTTTCTCCTCCTCTCTC